>CABHPH010153336.1:0-15437 GCA_902168325.1 Peromyscus nudipes
ATTTGATATTCATATTCTCCACATTTGTTTGGTGTGTATGTGTGCGATGCACAATGTTGTAGGTGTGTTGGGCACATGCCTGTGCACATGTGTGCCTGTGCACATGGATGTAGAGGGCAAAGCAAGTCACTGGGTATCTTCCTCTATTGCTTTCTGCCTTGATGCTTGGGGACATGGTCTCTTTGATGTGGAAACCTACCATTTTGGTTAGGCTGACTGTCCTGTGAGCTCTCTGGATCCACTGTCCCTCTCCTTCAACACTGAGGTTACATACACATACATGCATAAGCTTTTATGTTGGTATTGGGGATTCAAAATTAGGTTCTCATTCTTACAAACACTCTTACCCGCTGAGCCATTTCTCAGCCCTTCTCTGTGGTTTTGAAGACACAGGAGATTTAAGGCCGTGGAGCCAAGGAGTCTCCATTTTTAAAGCTAAGTCTCTGATATTACAAGAATCAGTCCGGGGAAAGACCCACGTTAGTAAAGTCCTGTGCGTTCCTGGTAACTCCCTCATGCCTGGCTGAGATGGTGGGCTTAGGAGGTTGTGGTGCAGACAGAAAAGGAAGCAGATTGTCTAAGGTTGAGGAGGTCAAGAGGGGGGGTTACTCCTAATTGTCTGTCACTAGATGAGTAAAGCCAACAAAGCTCTGTTTCTTGTTGCCTATAAAATGCCTATTGTTCTTACATTGACGCTGCTTAGCACAAGAGGCATGCCATCTTGGCTCTGGAAACTGTAACCATGGCACTAGTAATTAAAGGCTGCTGGTGGAAGGCTGCCCTGGCACTCACAAATCCCCCTGAGGCTGCTGCATAAATGCCAACACTCAGTTCCTAGGGCTTTGGGGGCTTCCTGGGGGGTCCAGAAAACAGTCCAAGAGTTGCATCTCCTGACTAGAAGAGAGTTGCAGGTGAGGGGAAGGAGGCTTCTCAGAATCACTGGACCCCTCTGAGTACCAGAAGTACTGAGGATTTCTGGCGATGATTGAGTAAGTTGTTCCTTCCTCTCCCCCTCCCTTTTCTAATCTTGCTTGGATTCCAAGGACAGTTTCCAGGATGGGGATAAAGTGGCCATGAGAGGAGAGGTTATGTACACAAGAAACCTGAAGTTGCCAACCTTGTTTGGGCTGCTTTCTTGCTGCTTTCTAGACATTGAAGAAATGATCACAAACGCATGTGGATGCATTGTTTGAAGCCCATCGAAATTTTGTTTTACAGAAAGTGGAGAAAGGAGGGAGATAGAGAACAAGAGAGTGAGATTGTGAGCTGGAGCATGAGCGCTCACACATTTGGGAGTTTGATGGCATCGCTGTGGATTTGAATCCAGGCTCACACTCTTTCATTAAGGTAGATAGTTCCAGAGATAATCCAGCCCACTCTTACCCTGTCTCTCCATGACATATATCAGCACTGTTAGTGTCCCACTTAGAGTTTTGAGGAGAAATACATGAGTCATTTCCACCCAGAAAAACAATTAAATGATTAAAACAAATCTAAAATAAGTAGATGCCAGTGTGTTACCTCACTGCCTGGGCCCCATGTACTGGGTAAACTGAGGGCTTCTAAATGCCCAGTTTGCATTCCATAGCTTGCTACCATCATAGTGGAACCTATTGCCTATTTTCAAGACTTTGGACCTTCTCCTTCAATGCTTCACTGAGTTGGAAGAGATGTATGGGGTGTTTTGTCTCTTTCACTGTATATATAAAATCATGTTCCAAGGCTCAAGCTATATTAGACACACATTATATACTTGCATATACATATATACATGTCTATCTATACATGTTTTATATATATGCACTTATACAAAACACATTAGTATATACATATTATCTCTTTTCTATGTGTAAATATGTGTATATATACAATATGGATGTGTGTATACACATGCAAATTTATGTCTACATCATCTAAATCATAGACATACTTGTACCTGTCCATATGTATAAACAATGTGTAGTTTGGAGTCCCAGGTGAGTCCATAGCTCTCAGCTCTTAGCATGGCTACTCAGATACCTCACTGTGTTCTTGATCATGACCCAAGGAACCTACAAGGCTCATGTCTATCATCCCTGGCTTCCTGTCTCTGCCCAGCCTCCTGACACTCAGTTCTTTGTGTACTGCTGCTGCTGACCTGAGGCCACAGTGTTGGAGGGAGAAGTCTCTCCCAGTGCTGCATTTGGGGAGACCTGCATTTGCTAGGGCCCTGGGTCATCTCCAGGCTGAAATTCTAGCTTTTTCCAAGCAGGACAGGGTCAGAGCAAAGTTAATCCATGTTCATCTACATGCACGCTTGTATTAAAGCCCTTGTAAGATTGTCTTGAGCCCCTGCCTCAGAAGATCCTGACTCACTGGGCATCTGTCCTCACATCTCCCAGACACACTCAAAGCCATGGGCTCCCACACAGATTATTTGTGCTTGAAACCTAATCCTACATCTGGTATAATTTTTGCAAAGCAGCTGCCAGGCATGGAGGCAGGGTCCTGAGGCCAGTCATGACACCCTCATCCCACAGTTAAGGAATCAGCAAGCATCTCTGATTCATGTTATACAGCTGAGCAGAGGGTCCCTTAGCTACATACCTGATGTTTTTTAGTGTTGTGCCAAGCCTGTTCTGAGCTGAAACCAGAAATCACAAGCTCAAAGCCTACATAGCTCAGAAGCTGCCAGGGCTGTCAGTGTTGGGGGCCAGTGGTGCCATGTGAGTGAACTCGCTCTGAAATATGCCCAGGGAGAGGATGGAACCTAACCCTTGGCAGGAGACATGCTCTACCTTAGAAGCAGGGGTGGGAGGCCAAGGCTCAGTGTTGCCAAATATGTTGATAATGCTGTTCACTGGTTATTTTAGGGAAAATTACTACCCAAGAGCACTAAAACATACAAACACAGTGTGTGTGTGTGTGTGTGTGTGTGTGTGTGTGTGCTTATCTTCATGCTCTGTTAGCTAAACAGAACACATACGTCAGGAGAATTATGCTGGCAAGCTACCACTTCTGTGCTCCTACCGTAAACTATATCTTGATAAAGGTGTTTTGTTAAAGCAACTGATACACGTATTTGGTGTGTTTTTGTTTTGTAGGTGAGTTTTGCAAACCTAACTCAGCTATGCTGTTATCCTATGGCCAACTTGAAGCCTCCAGTCAGGGACACACTGACCAAGACAGCCTGATTTATAGTGGAGTAGAGAAAGGAAGTGATGTGGAATGTGGGTTTGACAGTAGTGTGACTTTAGAAGGCCCTAAGGCTGAAGTCACCCTCTGAGAGGGAGCCCTGTGGCTGAGCAAGAGAAAGACTCTGTCAACACCTAGGGTGGCACCAAGAATATACTTTCAAGGGACGACCTCAGGTTTGTGTCTGCCAAGTTCCCAGGGTAGGACATGGGATAAAGTGATTCCATAGATTCTAGTCCCAGGGCCAGTTCCGTCTGTGAGTCCCAGTGAAAGATGAAAACGTGGACTTACCTGTCCAAAAGTTATTATTCATAGTAATCAATACAGAGAGGACAGAGCACACGATGATTTGAGAGCCCATCAGAACGCCTCACTGAGTGGAGTGACTGTTCGGGATGCACATCCATGAAACCTGGACCCAGGAACTTATTGGCTAGTGGAGTCAACGTTTGCTGAGCAGATACCATGTCCTTGATATGACCCAGAGTGATGCCTGTTTTCTTTTCTTTATTTTTTTCCTTTCATCTTCTCTACAGCCTCATGAAGTGGATGTTTGTATGTTGAAGGGAAATTCAACAGGTGAGGAAAATGAGGCACCGAGCTGTTAGGTTACTTGTTTAAGACATAGCTGGAGAATGGCAGGTTTAGATTTAACCCAGGGGGTCTGACTCCAACACCCACGGTAGGAGCTACCCAACCACTCATTTATTTCTATGGCATTATTATTAGCATCGCATTGATCACTTCTTGACTTTAAACTCTTCCTCCATCTGGCCACAATGGAACATTCTGAACCCCTCTGAGCCAGGCACCAAGACCAGACACAGGAGTCGTATTCCCAAAGCCACGGAGGCTGAGGATCACACATAAAAACATTCACATGTACCTGCCTGTGCTGGGAGGTCTGTGAAGATCGAGTAAAGAGAGTTCAACTGAGGACACCCCTGCCTGCCA
This sequence comes from Peromyscus nudipes, assembly GCA_902168325.1. NCBI lineage: Eukaryota > Metazoa > Chordata > Mammalia > Rodentia > Cricetidae > Peromyscus > Peromyscus nudipes. The sequence goes on from CABHPH010153336.1 coordinate 4,129, forward strand.
TCCATTCCTACCTTCCATCTTCCAATCACAGAGGCCTCAGGGACTGAAAGTACAGGCCTTTATTCTCTGACTTAAACTCTGCAACACGGCAAATCAGTCTGGTGGTTTGCTCATATTACCCTGCTTGGACTGACTCAGCATTTTCTGACCCCAGCTGGATAACTGATCCTTTTCCCTGTCACATAGCATCCAGAGAGCCAGGCGCCTCAAGAGAGCCGACGCGGCAGTGATGTCTCTTGAGACGAGTCAAGTGCCAGCTCTCATTTAGGAGCATATTTTTGGGTGGCTTTTGCTCTTGGCACAGAGAAGTGACCAGTGCCAGGGTGGCCCAGTCTTTCTCAAATACTCTCATAGACTCCAGGTTTTAAATGACAAGAGAAAGATTGATGTGACAATCTAATTTATAAAGATGTTGAAAACAAAGAGAAAAGTATGTCTTGCTCTTGGTGACGGCATTCTCTCAGATAATGATTTAATTTTTTACTCATGAAGTGGAGGTGACAGTGATGACGATGATGGCCATGCTTGCTTAATACCAGCCAGCATATGTTAAGTCCTTACTGTGTCCTGGGCACAGTGTAGACTAAATGTTCTGATCCAGCTATTTCTGGCATGCATGCCTGCTTGATATAGATATATCCCTGTTGCCCAAATCACTTATGGTATTTCTTCAAGTTGCACTAAATTAGAGCTCAGGCAATTTACATGCACTTAATTTCGTTAATAGAACATTCATGACTGGGTACTGTGAGCATAGTGTTGATGATGTGTCGGTTCATTCAGCTCCTGCTCATTGTCTCTCCGGCTCCTTCCTTGGGGACTACATGGAGGATGTTGAAAGAGGGGTGGGATACAGAAGCATCACTGAGAACTGAGCACCTTCCTGCTATTCCTGCCTATCTTGCATCTCCTGACACCATGCCTCAATCAAACTCCAGCCCCATGGTCCACTTAAATTGTAAAAATGATTCTTAAGTCTGTCAGTTATACAAATACAGGTTGTCTGTTGAATTCAGCCCATAGGTCGATTCCTAGTTGATGTTCTTGCTACCCACCCAGGGGTAATTTCTTTGACATTTTCCAGAAGGCCACAGTTCTCACCTGCCTTTCATTTTGTCCGCGACCTGTAGAGTGTTGCTCAGTTTGAAGGGGAGGGTCAGGAATTCAGTGGTGTGTTAGCTGAATGCAGCTGTGACCTCCCACGGTAAAGTGCAGCTCATGCATAGAGCATTTTTGGGGTTTTGGACATGCTCCTCCAGCTGTGGGGACTCACGGGTGTCTGCACGCAGGGGTGAGGAAGATCCTGATGGACAAGAAAAGGATGCCATTAGGATGGGGATGCAGATCCCAGACTCCTGAACTGTGGGCAGCCTTAGAGGTGAGCTGTAGCTTCTCACTTGCTTGAAAAGTTTCATATTCACCCCTAGAATTGAGTTATATCTCACTCACACATTCCCCTGGCAATACCTCAAGATTATGAAACCCAGCCTTTCCTTTACACAATTCATTCTCACCAAATAAGGCTTGACATCTGTAAAGGGACAGTGGAGGTAAGACTTGGGGTGGAGTGAACTATGTGAGAAGGGTTACCCCATGCCTGCCCTTTGTGGGCAAAGATCACAGATCATGTATGTTTTTAAAACAGAAAAGAACCCAACCAACCTGTTCTGAGTTTTCTAAAGCTGATTCCTGTAACCAACTACACTGTGTGTTCAACCTGGAAATGCCAGTTTACTTTGTATTTCACCCTCTTTTTTCCAGAAATGCAATTAACAATGACCACCTCCTAACATATTCCCCCATGGGCCATTTGGAAGTCTATTGCCTTTCTTACATGTCAATGGCCATTTCTGTTTAGTATGGCATCCTTCCCTCCAGGGATCAAATTTGACTTCCACAAAATCACTAGTCATCTCCCTGTCCAAACACACTCTAGTTTACATTTCATGGTTTTTGCTTACTTTCTTGCTTTAGCTTCCCATGCAGGAAAATCTGGTCATATCGGTCACCTGTCCAGGAACTCTTAAGGATGAAAAAGTTCAGGAGATGGGTATTGATGATTGTCCCCAAATTCAAATGGGCTGATGCCATGAAATTTTCCCCTGAAAAATGGCTAAAATGGTAAATTTTAGGTTTTACTAGAATAGAAAATTAATGATCTTTGTCTTATTTTTCTCATTTCTGTGACCCAATATCTGACAAGAAGAAGTTTAAGGAAGAAAGGGTTTATTTTGGCTTATTATTCCAGGGGGTACAGTCCATTACAGTGGGGAAAGAATGGCGACTGAAGCCAGAAGTTGGCTAGTGATATTAATTGGCAGTCAGGAAGAAGAAAGTGAAGAGGAAAGTCTTGAGGACTCCCCCACCACTCATGATCTACTTCTAGCAAGACTCTATCTCCTAAAGGGTCTACGATCTTCCAAAATAGCACCACCACCTGGAAGTAAGTGTTGAAACTCATGAGCCAGTGGGATTTCACATTTAAACCACAGCAGTTCTCAGTGATCATGGAACAGCATCATAAGAACAATCGGAATCAGGGATATAGAGACGGTTCAGCAGTTAAGAGCACTTGCAACTCTTGCAGAGGACCCAGGTTTGCTTCCCAGTATCCATATGGTACCTTATAACTGTACCTCCACTTCTAGGGATCTGATGTCTCTTCTGTCCTCTGTGAGCACCAGGCATAGCATATATGTGGGACACATACATATGTGCAAACACAACACTCATACACACAAAATAAAAAAAAATAAATCTAAAAGGAAGATTGATAGAAGCCCATTGAAGCTCTTGTACCCCTGTATTAGTTAGAGTTTCATCACTGTGACCAAAATGTCAGACACAAACTATTTAAGGGAGGAGTTATTGATTTTGCACCTGGCTTAGAGGGTTTAGTCCATTCTGGTGGGGAAAGCATGGTCGAGAAGTGCTCTTCATATCGTCATGGCCGGAAAGCAGAGAAAGGAGAATGCTGATGTCTCTGGTTTTCTCCTGCCACCCGTTTCCTTGTCTAAGGGCTCCAGTTTGTAGAATGGTGTTATCCACATTCAAGGTAGATCTCCACTCCGTGATCAATCCTCTCTGTTAATGTCCTCACAGATAAAAGCAAGGATGTATTTTTCCAACTTCCTACGTGATCCTCCGCTGATCTTAAACTTTGTAATTGTCATTCCATCTATTTTCTTAGTTTTAGCATGCTCATTTGCTGCTCTGAATAATGTATGGCATAGTTAATCTTGGCCATGTTTGTTATGTATCTCAGGGAATATGCCAAATTCTCCAAATTATGTGCCCAGAAGCACAAATGTCGGTGTTAACATGAATCTCTAAGTCAGCTCTAACCAGTTAAATTACCATCTTGGTGATTTTTATCACATGCCACTTCCCCTCACAGTGGTAAAGAAGAGTCCTCAACATTAAGCTGAGGATATAGCTCAGTTGGCAGAGCGCTTGTCTAGTGTGCATGAAGCCCTGGGTTCAATCCCAACAGCAAATTAACCACATGGAGTGGTGCATGCTCATTATCCCGGTATTCTGGAGGCAAGGACAGAGGCAGAAGGAGTTCCAGGCCATGCTAGGATGGATATATGGGACCCTCTCCATCCCACATTCTGTGTGTCATTTAAACACCAGATTTGGACTGGAGTTACTCTGGCAGCATTAAAGCATGTTTCAGTGGGCCTGTATTCCACATTTGCCTGTGCACAGGCAGGTTGAGCGTTTCTTGGCGTGTTGATTGTTGCTTTGTATTTTTCTCTTCTATTGAGCACAGTCGGCATTGCCCATGTCTCTACAGACTTGTTTGTTTTATTCTTCTTTGTTTGCAATCCATGTATTCTCAAAAGTATTTGTCAATTTTATCTATAGCAAATGTTTTCTCCAAGCTTTGGCTTATCTTCACTCTCTACAATTCCTTTTGATAAACTGATGCTCTTCAGTTTAATTTTGACTAATTTTTTTTATCCTTCTTTGTATGTGCTTTGTATGTCTTATTCATTAATTCCCTTCTTAGCTTGAAGCCATTAGGTCTTCTTCTGGGTCATAAAATTACTGTAGCTTTAACTTTAACTCTGGGTCTCCAGGTCTTGGGAAGTTGACATTTGTGTATAACGTTACAAAAACAGGTCTTAGGAAAATACATTTGTATTAATGTTAATGATAATTACCCTAAATGAGCCCGTCAGTGTCTTTCCATCCTCCACTGACGGCTGTTGGTACTGTTGATGAGGTTCTGGCCCTGGACTGGCTCTGCAGTTCCGAGTCTGTTCCCATGCTCACACCACACTGTCTTCATCCAGAGAACTCTGTAACAAATCCAGGCATCTCCTGTGCTAACAGTCAATCCCATTACTGGAATCTCTGGGCTAGTTCTGTTTCTTTGTTTTCTTATTTACATTTTATATAATCATCTGATTAAAATCCACCAAAAAGCATAATTTAAGTCAGGTGATTCTTGATTGTGGCTCTCCTTGCCTTTTTATTTCTTCACAGAACCCATATTTCACCCTTGAAGCTCTCGATAGGATGCGAGTTTCTCATTTGAGTGACCATAGTGACTCTTACATGAAATCCTGAATTTACAGCACAATTAGATCATTCAAAGGGCTTGACAGACAGGATCGTTCTCTTCCCATGGGCAGGGAAAGAAGGAGAACCTGTCTTCATCAGAGTTTCACTATATGCTGGGAATGGGGTGAGGGGCAAGGGGGCAAAGAGCCATATATTAGGGAGCTGTTTTAAAGGTGTTTAAGTCACGTGAACCATGTGTTTCAAAAATACAATACACTTTGCAGCATCCACATATCTTAATAAATCATCTTGTGAAAGGCCAGGGATTTCTTCCTCAGGCTTCTGTGTGTGGGTTTTATGAACCAGGCCTGGTACTGAGTTCTTGACTTTCTGGGTTTGAAGCCAAAAGGAAGCGCTGCTGCATGAGTCTCACAACAGGTCAAGTGTTTTGCCTTTCTCTATATAATATTGGAGAGATACTCTGGTTCTAGAAGCTTATGATTTGCAATGTCTGGGAAATCTTGGGAGAAAACACATGCACATGCATGTGTGCAACACCACACACACACACACACACACACACACACACATACACACACACACACACACACACACACACGAAAGCCAAGCTTGTTTTTGTCTTTATCTTTTACTCTGTTTAAACTCAGTAATTTAAAGCACAAACAAACCTTTGAGAAGCAAAGGGGTTTCAGTTGTCACCCTGAAGCCTGGATTCAAATCCAGGCTCTGAAGGGCCCTGCTTATGTGGCAGCTGGTAGACATGTCACATTTCTAAGAGGGTCCCTCCCCAGTGGGAAATGAAATAACCAGGTTCATTGATGGTGGAGATGTGTATTCAGGATGGATAGTCTCTTGGAAATTCTAGATTGCTCCTTCAGTCACTCAGCTGAGTCTGTACTGTGTGCTGGGTTCTGTAGTAGGATTGGCTTTGTAGCAAGTAAAACACAAACTCCTTCTCAGGAGCTGGTCCAGTGGTAGGAGACAGACACTCAGCAAAACATATAGCAGGTGTTAAGGAGAGGAGCCATGGGAAAACGAGGTTGGTTCAAGGAAATTGATAGTGGGGAACATCTGATGGGACTGGACAAGAAAGGCCTCGCTGACAAAATGACACTGAACAGATGTGTCTAACTGGAGGTGTTACAACTGTGTGTCTAAGAAAAATCTCCCCAGGACTGGGGAACAGCAAGTGCCAAGGCCTCAAGAAAGGGGGTAAGGAGCTAGTAGATGGCCTGAGGGAGACCAGGTTGGTGATTATTTGTTTTTCTGACAAAGGAACATAGAGTATAGCTCATGTTCTTCCAGTATATAAGTATGAGGCTTGATGGGAAAAAAACAATTAGATAAGCAGAAATGAAAACGGATGACTTTTGCACTATTCAGCAAAAATTTACACAGTCAACTGTGAAGGGTGTCAGTTAGTCTGTTTTTAGGGGTAGTTACTGAGTGACCTATGTGGTGACCTGTGATGTCAGCATCCTTAGGCCTAAACTCTGATCAGGAGTTCACCATTCAGGGCATTTAGGGACATCACTGGGACCAGCAATGGAGAGTATGAGGAAGGAACTCATTGTAATATTGTGTACTCACCAGCCTTGGCAGTGGCCAGGGGAGTTCTAGGGCTGTTTGCCCCTGCAGAGCCAGCTGGATGAGAGTCCAGGCCAGTTATTTATTTAATGTAGCCTTTCACAGGGAGAAGGCCTATCTGTCACAGAGGTGACTTTCCTGGGCTCAGACCAGTCTTCAGCAAAAGGGCCTTGAGGGTTGTCTGTCAGTAGAGGAAGATAAGACCTTGAGCCCTGGAAGTGACCTGGGCTGCACTTTCGAGCCAGTCCACACTCAGACCCTTGTACTGTTTGTTGTTCATTTTTTTTCATGGAAGCTTCATTGCTCCTCCTCAGGTTCTCCTTGGGAAAATGCACAGGTACACTTAGACAGACTGTGTCACATTCTTATGATGGCTAATCAGCTTAATGGGATCTAGGATCTCCTAGGAGATATTAAGTGTGGTAGTTGAATGTAATTGGCCCTCATAAGCTCATAGGGAGTGGCATTATTAGGAGGTGTGGCTTTGTTGGAGTAGGTGTGACCTTGTTGGAGGAAGTGTGTCATTGTGGGGATGGGCTTTGAAGTCTCATATATGTTCGAGCTACACACAGTGTGACAGACCACTTCCTGTTGTCTGGGGGATCAAGATGTAGTGCCTTCTCCACTCTCAGCTCTTTCTCCAGCACCAAGTCTACCAGCATGCCACCATGTCCACCATGATGATAATGGACTGAACCTCTGGAACTGTAAGCCACTCAATTAAATGTTTTCCTTTATAAGAATTGCTGTGGTCATGGTGTCTCTTCACAGCAAAAGAAACCCCAACTAAGACACTGGGTATGCTCGTAAAGAATTATTGAGATTAGATTATTTGATGTGGGAAAGACCCACCACTGTGGGTAGCACCATTGTGTGGCCTGAGATTCTGTACTAACAAAATAAAACACAAGCTAAGTTTCATCACTTATCTCTCTGCCTCTTGCTTGAGGAAACAATGTGACCAGCTGCCTCAAGTTCCTGACATCATGACTTCTCCTCCATGATGGACTGTATCTGCAAACTGTGAGCCAAAATAAATACTTCCTTCCTTAAGTTGATTTTTAAGGGTATTTTAGAAACAGGAAAATGTAGGCATAATTTTCTTTCCTACAAGCAAGCTCTCAAATAACTGTACAGAGACTTATTATTAATTATAAATGCTTGGCAGATAGCTTAGGCTTGTTACTAACTAGCTCTTACAACTTAAATTAACCTATGTTTCTTACCTACATTTTACTACATGGCTTAATACCTTTCTTTAACACAGCATGTTCATCTTGCTTCTCTCTGCATCTCCTGGAGACTCTGCCCTTTTTCATTCGGGATCTCTCCCTGACCTCAAGTCCCACCTAACCTCTTCCTGCCTAGCTATTGGCCATTTAGTTCTTTATTAAATCAATGAGAGCAGCACATCTTCACAGTGTACAAAAAGATTATTTCACAACAGGAAAAGTAACTAACACAACCCTTCAAAGGGCATTTGGTCTTGGACTTCAAATGATAATCACAGCTTCCTCTTCCCTCTTCACTCCACTTCCCATCATCCTTAGGGGAGCTTGTTGGTCTCAGTGGCTTACCCACTGGGGTGGCTGAGACCATCTCAGAGGCAGTTGAGCTGTGTCACCATGCTCTTCTCAAGTCATTGTCCTTCCTATTTATAGTTAATAAAAAGATTACTGAGCAGAGGTGCATGGGACTAGAGCAAACTCTTCCTCCACAAACTTGTTATGTATCAATCACATGACCTCCTCTATCTTTGGAAGATGTAACTCTGGCCAGCATGGTTCCTGTTTCTCAGGTCTGGTGGTTCCTTAGCACAGGATGCCTAGCTAGCAGTTCTATATGAGTACCCTTAGTTCCTTTTGAAATGGTGTTCCCCATTTGGGGAGAACCATTAACTCTTCAGAGGAGAGTAATGGGAACAGGAAATGCATCTTCTCCACATGACCACTGGCAGTAATAGCCAGTGAGGTCACTTATTCTAATCCTCAAATGTTCTTCCTACATAGTCCTGGGTAAAGGGCTTCGACTTGAACAGTTTTGAGGAGATCCTCTATACTCATAATGCCCCACTTCTGAAAGGACTTCTGACCCTATAATGGGCCATAGCTTTGATGATGTGATGTATAAATTATGATAACAAATCCTTTATCACGTTCTCAGTTCTCTTCTAAACTTCCTTTGCTGTACGTCATGATTTCCTGGATTTATGCAATGTTATTGGGATCTCATGCTAGTGAAAGAATATTCTAGAAGCTCCAGGATAGTGATACAAATGAGGCTCTGTGTGTGTGAGAGGTAAAGGCATATCTGAAAGACATGCCAATTCCCACTAAAATGAACCACTTTTCAGGATGGAAGAGGTCTCAGACAGTTAACTTGCTATGATACAGCCAGTTGGTACTCAAGGGAGGCTGCCCTGTCAGGGCTCAGCTTTGGTCCTTTTCCTGGTGGGTAGGATATTCTCCAATGGCTAAGTCTAGATCAGCTTTGGGGATCTGCATTATTGGGGTCAGCATGAACTCCATTCCTGCTACCATGACTTCTTTACTCATCATTGTAATGGTACAGGGTCCAAACTGGGAGTAGCTGGTGTCAAATGGCCATGCCACTTAGTCTACCTGAGTGTTATTTGATCTTCCATTGTGGTTAATCTCTTGTGGTAATTAATTTGCAAAAACAAAATCAAAAACCTGTCTTTCTACTTGGGGCCACTTCCACACGTCTGTGACCTTGCCTCCCATACCCCATTTGTTCTGGAACTCTTGGTTTCTTTCTAATCCCCTGTGTAAATAAGCATAGCACATTCCAAGTGCATTACTCACTTGACCTTCAGCTCACTCAAAGAGGATGAGTGTCATTTGGCAGAGGAGAAAACCCAGGCATATGTAGATTAAGTAGCCACCCAGTCACACAACTAGCAAGAGTCAGAGATGGGACTGGATCTCAGCATCACTCTACACACTGTCTAGTCAGCCCTCTGGCCACATGTAGAAAGGAAGAATGAATGAAAATTAAAAGTTCAGTCACACCAAAAGACCTTTCAACATGATGACAAACAAGTGCTTGGGCCCAGCATGTGGAAACCTGGGGCCACAAGATGAGGTCAGATAACACTTGTCCGTTCAAAGTCAAAAAGGTTTTCAGCTCTTCTGTCTATCATATCCTTACTTATATATCTTGCTCTGGGGAGTTGAAAGATATAGAAATGAAGAAAATTGTTATCTTTAATAATTTGTTCCTCCTCCTGTTTCCTACTTATTCTTTCATCCCTGTATTAGAGTACCCGAGCTCCTTGTGTGCCTCAGAAAGAGATCTGGGCTCTGAGATGAGAACTGTACCAAAACTTGATCTTCTGATGTGTGACCCCTGTTCATCTTGACCTTCTCTCCGAATCTAGAACACAGCACACATTTCTACCTTCACATCTGTTGTTATCTGACGTTTCCGTGGTCTTTGCTTCCTACCTGATAGATCTCAGCTTAGATGTTACTTCTTCAAAAGAGCCTTTGTATCAGATAGAAACTGACTTCTGCTATCAGTGGAAAGCCACCCATCACCTCAGTTAATACCACAAAGGCTAATTGACTTATGAGAAGGACATTGAGAGAAGGCATCACAGGTGTGCCAGAAGCATGCCCAATGTGGTCATTAGTGACCAAGACTAGGCATATCAATCTTTCTCCTACTAATATCTAGAGATTGTTTTCACCCTAAAATTCAAGAAAGGTTGCTGGGGTCTCATCCGTTGTACTGACGTCCATCATGTGTACAGGCAGGTAGAAAGAAGAAACTTGTGAGAAACATCTATATTCTAGCTTCTGCTCATTCTCTGAGAAAGTCTTCCAGGAAGGCCAGCCTTGAAATGCTGCACTTGCCTTAGCTACCCTTAGCTTCAAGAGAACCAGGGGCCATAATGTTATGCTGGGAACATTATTGCTGAGACTCAAATAAGGGTTCTACCTTAGGAGGGTCAGAGAGGACGGATGGGAAACTCGAGAGTGACTTCTGAACACATCCCCTCCAAATCGACACAGTCCTCTTCCCTCTTGCCTCTGCCATGCTGGCTTAGTTTTTGCTTCCAGTACGAAACACACTGTCAGAAGCTGTCATTCCGTGTTGTCTCTTGCACCAAACCAGAAGCCTTCCAGAGCTGGGGCTTCACCTAGTTTGACTGCTGCTCTTTCTGCAACCATTGAACAGATGTTGGAATTCATTGTTTCTGTGTCAATGGAGAGTGCATGGCAGTAATGTGGACATGGGCTTACTCATTCATGTATTCATCTATCCTGTGATTATTTCTTTAGGCTCTATCTGTGGCTAAACACTGGGAAAGGCAAACCATGATAAGACATGAGCACCCAAATGAGACTCACAAGAATTAGAGGAATTAGATTATTATAGGAAAAGGCCCCAGTAAAGTTATGCATAGAAGCAGTACATATTCTGGAAGGGGAAAAGGACCGCCTGCCTAGGGTAAGTCTTCTTCTATGGAGCATTGTAGCTGGACATACTAGTTTAGTAGGAGATAGTTCATCAGATGGGCAGGCATCTCCTTCAGGTTCCTCTCTGCAAATGAGTTAAAAAACAAACAAACAAACCATGCAATATGAGGCAGAAGCAAAACAGGGAAGCATAGAGAGGCTCACTTTCTTTCTGTTGTAGGATTTTTGCCATCCTGCCCTCAAGACTGTGGGCTTGAGGGAAGCTGATAAAGAGAATAAAGGCTCCCACTGAGGTCTTGCAGGAGGATTGTGTCTAGGAGGGAGTGGGGAGGGTGACAGAGATGGGAGAAGGCGCTCAAGCAAAAGGCTGTCTAAAGAAGTCATTATGGGCTTTTAAGTAAATTCTCAGTTATAATTATTCTAATGGATTTAATAAGTCTGCAATTTGCAGTTGCGATGTTCGGTGTCAGCTGTCACATGCTTCAGCGAAAGTCTCTTTCTTCCTTTGGAAGTCATTAATAAGAAGAGGGCACTTGCTACAGGGCACTTGATCAGTCCTCACCTGGCGGGGGTGGGGCCTCCTGTCTGGTTTTAAGCCCAGTTCAGCTACAGAGGTGCAGCTGCTGCTGGATGCCCTGGATTATTATAACTCTCCATCAAAAGACAGTAGCAGAGAATGCACCAATGGGAGACACAGCTTAGCAAGTCAGATGCAAAACCCTCCTTCCTTCCATCCTTCCTTCC
>CABHPH010153336.1:24856-34908 GCA_902168325.1 Peromyscus nudipes
TTCAGCCTTGCTGGTCATCAAGTAGTCTGCCTTGTCCTGTGATGTGAAAGCAGCCAGAAATAACACACAAGGGAAGCAACATGGCTGTGTTCCAAGACACCTTTATTTACAAAACCAGGTAATGTTCTGGCTTTGGCAGGAACCCCTGGGTTATGACATGGAATCACAAAGGATCCCAAGAAAGTGAGTCAAAATCGGAAAGGATCTTGATCTTACCTCAGTAAGAGATAGTTGAACTTCCTGCAGAGCCAATTGCCGCTTGCTTATGCCTTTCTCTATACAACCTATCCCACACATTTTTAAGGAGGTTTTGTTTAACTGACCTGAAAGATGTTTCTGGTGGCTTTCCTCTGGAACACAGGGTGCTACCCAAACTATCTAATGATCTTTTGAATGTTCCAGCTCTCATGTTATCTCTACTCCATGCCTCAGGCTGTCTCTACACCAGACAACACCTTAAGCCCTTGTGGTTATATTTTGGCCAGCAATATTTCAATTCCTTTCCCTCACAGGCTACTTTCATCCTGTGAGATGTTGGTTTTAGACATATAATCAAAAGAGAAAAGACAGTTACTACCTGAGAGAGTTGATTGTGGTGGAATAAAGAGGTGACTGTTTTCTCGAAGGCAGGTTCTCATCATGGAGCAGGATAAGGATGTTGACTGAGTTTATGGAGCTGCAGTGAGGAAACAGGGAAAGTCGTTTTGCCTCATTGGATCTGCAGCACCAAGGTTCCTGGGTAAATAATTAGTATAGCTTGTCACTGTAGAGGGATTAGTCAGGGTTGGTGTGACTCCTGGGAAATACCTGACCACTAAGATAGTGCAGAGATTGGATGACTCCAGCCTGGTGTATAGGGACAGATTAAAGAATCATGAAACAAGTGTTACTATATCCTTTTTTTTTTTTTTTGGTTTTTCGAGACAAGGTTTCTCTGTGTAGCTTTGCGCCTGTCCTGGAGCTCACTTGGTAGCCCAGGCTGGCCTCGAACTCACAGAGATCCGCCTGCCTCTGCCTCCCGAGTGCTGGGATTAAAGGCGTGCGCCACCACCGCCTGGCGTGTTACTATATCTTTTGATGTTAAATCACCAAAGGTGATTGGTTTAAAAGCTTGTTCCTGAGATGCCACTAGTGAGAGGTTGTGGAACTTCTGAGGTTTAGTGGGATGACTTCAGGTCATGGGAGTGGTGCTCTCAAGGGGAGGGGACACTGAAACATTGTTCTTCTTCTCTACTTGTGGTTTTGATACACAGCTCACTCCTTGCCTTGATGTGCTGACTGGCCACAGGCTTGGGACCTCCAAGACCAACTAAGTGGTCAGGGACAGAAACTTGTGAATGTCAAATAGCCTCTTTGTCCAATTCGATGATCTCCGTTGTGTCTTGTAGTGCTGGAGAGCTCCTAGGGGGAGTTAACCCAGGCATGAGGGAAGAGCTCACTGGGATCAGAGACCACGTGGGTGTTTCTCAGCGATCATCATACTGGACAGATGGATCAGTTGGACTGTTGGGAGCAGTAAAAAGGCTGGGCCGTGCTCGGAAGCAGTATGACCAACCTCATTGTGCCCTTCTCCCTGGGAAGGTTTGGCATTCTTTGTGACACGTCAATTGCACAAATTTGGGTTCTTATGAATTCTATTTGTAAGATGTGGCCAGCTTGAGGGCTGAGGAAAGGCCATGGATCTCATTTGCCACCTGTTCTTCTTTGTCTACACAATTCTTAAGAGTTACACTTGCTTTGCCTAAATAAAAATATCAAAGCTCAGGCAGGGGAGATAGCGCAGTTCGTTAATAGTTTACTGTGCAACACTGAATACCCGAGTTTGTGTCCCAGAACCCATGTAACAAAGCTGGGCACTGAGCACGTGCTTGTAACACCAGTGCCGAGGAAGTAGAGACCGGCACATCTCTGCAGCTCATTAGCCAGCCATCTTGGCCTACTTTGTGAGGCTCAGACAACTGACAGACTGTCTAAAACCAAAACCAAACCCCAAACAAAAAAGAACAAAGTAGCTGGTACCTGAGGAACAGCACTGAAGGCTGACCTCTGGCATCTGTACATCTGCACAAACATGTGCACCTGCACACACAGACACACACACACACACACACACACACACACACATGCACACTCACACACAGAGATACACACACACATATGAATACATACACACATGCACGCACATATATACATATGAACATACACATACACACACACACATGCACACTCACACACAGAGATACACACACACATATGAATACATACACACATGCACGCACATATATACACATGAACATACACACACACACACACGCGCACACACACACAGACACACACACACACACACGTACACTCACACACAGAGATACACACACACATATGAATACATACACACATGCACGCACATATATACATATGAACATACACACACACACACACACACAGCTCACCACTTCCCCTTCTCTGTTAAAACAAGGGATTGGCACCTGACTGTTCAGATTTCACATGAAAAGTAGGTACCAAACTTAGCCCTGAATGATTTTTCAACCGCTTTCTTGAAATGTAAGACAATGAGTACAGTCTAGATGATAGACTACCCTCATTTCTCTAAGAGAGTTGATTTAAAAGGCATGCACTTCTCTATCATAGATAATATGGTCTTTTACAAAAGTCAAGGCTTTATCAACAATGCACCCTGGAGCTTGCTTCCAGCTCCACATGACATCTTCCCCTGTTGCCTATACCTCCAACAGCTAATGCTCCATTGAACCACACCCCCCATGAGGCATGGCTCCTCTCATCAAAGCCTATACCTACCACAATACCTTTGTGGCCTTGCTCACCTGTCAGAGCCGGGAGTTTGTTGTGTCACCTCATCTGAGTCAAAGCAGTGTGCTATATGTAGCACATGCTCTAATAAGAACCCTCGACCCCCCAAACCCCTAACCCACCAGCAACCATGCCTTCCGTAATTCTGGAGGGGGATGCAAAGTGAAGCAATGCCTCTCTAGCTTTATAGATGATTCTTGGCATGCTCCAGGACACTGAACATTCTGTGGTCCTGGTTGAGGCTACGAGCTTCAGACAGGAACCGCCCCCTCTATTCCTAAGACCCTAGGATAGTTCTGGCTTTTCTACCATCCTCAGGAGCACAAGTGTTTCATCAATGCCTTAGAATGCCAGTGTCTGCGGTTCATCTGGTACTGTACCTTCGATATGTATTACAAGGTACATCAAAACAAAGCTCTGGCACATGTCCAGAGAGTCCTGATTTCCCTGGCGATATTACCAAAAGAAGGTGGGAAACATAACCCTAGGCTCTGAGTGTCCACTGTTCCTTCTGAACCATTGTGAACTGTCCATCATCTTTTCTTACTCGCATACAGTGTGCTCTGCTTAAGCTGCAGCAGCACACACACAGGCTATTACCAGGGCTGCCACATGGTTGAGCTTATAGGAGTCGAGAGCTGTCCTCTAGACTCTAGTTGAACTCTGCAGGTAGCACATTAGTAAACTAAGGGGTGCTAGGGTGGATAGCCTAAAGTCTCAGACTCTTTGAGAGGGTCAACCCATTCCCCCTTGTCCCTTGGTTAGGGACTGCTTTTGTTTGTGAATTGTTATATTGGCTGCTACGTGGGCCTGCTGCTGTAATTTGAGTAGAGCACACGGAAGCATCTCAGAGAACAATATGCAGCTGCTGACGTGGTGAATATGTATACTGGCATTCTAGAATGAAAAGAAGACAGACAGTTCACAGTATTTACGCACATAGAAGCCTCCACTCTTTCCCCCATGATAGCTTTCATCTCCCTGGGCCAAGGGTCCCTTGTTGAGCTTGAGATACCAAAGTCTACCATCCTCTTGGCTTAGAACATGCATTTCAAACCTTTCTCTATTTGATCTATTGCTGTTGCAGGAATTTGATAGCTAATCAGTCTGCAGCTCTAAGATTTTAAGAAGGATGTGCACCTTGAACTGATGGCCTCAGGATACAGGTGCCATGAACATCTGGGGATCAGAGAACGGCACTGATGACACCAGGGGACCAGGTGTCCATGAGAAGCTAAAGTCAGTCATGAAGAACTGACTTCTGTCAGGCTTCTTTGGTTGGCTCCCCATTCTGGCTGCAGTGAGTGCTCCCCTCTTTTCATAGGATGTAGGTTGTTATGGTGATTGAAGGAGAGAACAGGAGATTCTGCAGAAATAACCAATATAAACTGTTTCCCACATCGCTCCTTCGCAGAAGGCTTGGAAATCTCATCACGACCGAAGTTCAACAGGGACGAAAGGACTAGGGAGGGTGTGCTTGCTTCTGTCTTTTTGTGGTTCTGGTGAGTTCTAGAATCCTGGCATGGAGTTCTAGGTGGAAGAGGGGACCAGGAGATATAAGGTTCTTGACAACGATAGGGTAATTAACACTTGCAACACTCTAACCTTCACAGTTAGCCTGTTGGGAGCTTGGCAGGGAAACCGCTCAGGAATAAGTGGTGAGTGGCTCAAGGTGTGTGCTCAGGGAGAGTCAGGCCTGAGGTTGTTCCCCTGGTCCGGGGCTTCACCAGCACTTTGCAATCTTGTGGACAACAGGGTCAGAGCTAGTGCAGAGCCCACTCACCTCAGCATCTTTCATTTCCCAGCACTGTAGAAGCCACCTCTCAGTACCTCCCTTAGGACCCAGAGGCTCCTGTCTGTGAGTATAGGAGAATACCATTAGGAATCATTTCACTGTAGATGGGAGCCTAGCGTAATCATCATCAGAGAGGCTTCACTCAGCAACCAATGGAAACAGACATAGAGACCCACAGCCAATCACTAGGCAGATCTCAGAGAATCCTGTAGAAGAGGGGGAGGAAGGATTGTGGGAGCCAGAGGAGTCAAGGACTCGACAAGAAAACCCACAGAATCAACTAACCTGGGCTCCCAGGGGCTCCCAGAGACTGAACCAACCATCAGGGAGCCTGCATGAGTCTGACCTAGGACCTCTGCATATATGTTATGGTTGTGTAGGTTGGTATTCTTGTGGAACTCCTAACAGTGGGAGTGGGGGGGTGTCTCTGAAAGTTTTGCCTGCTTTTGGAACCCTTTTTCTCTTACTGCATTGCCTCATCCAGCCTTACTATGAAGGGGGGTGCCTAGTCTTATTGCAATTCGATATTCCATGTTTGGTTGATATCCCTGGGAGGCCTGCTCTGTTCCAGAGGGAAACAGAGGAGGAGTGGATGGAGGGAGAGAAATGGTGGAGAGAAGGGGCTGAGAGGGGAGGAGGGAGGAGAAACTGTGGCTGGGATATAATATATGAGAGAAGAATACATTTTTAAAAATTAAAAAGAAATCCACAGGCTCATCAGTGGTGACTAGGGAAGAGCTGGCACTCAGCCAGGTACCACCAGATCTGGAGGGGTGGGTCACTCTCATGTCAAGTTACACCTCTGGGGAGGTGGCCTGTGGCAGACTATGTTCTGAGCTTTCCAGAGAACACATGTGAGTTAGGAAGAAAGCCCAAGAAAGACACAGTGGTGGGACCCCAGAAAGCTGAGATTGGGGGGGCCAGTAGGGCTGACATGGCCATTGCTCCACTGAACTCCTGGTGGGTACAAGTCTGGAAAGGAGGGGAGATGGAATGGGTTCTGGGTTAAAAGTGGCTCAGGCCCAGAAGCCAGGGCAGCATGGCTAGCCAGCAGAGTAAGAAAGCCCCCACGTGCTTTGGACTCCTCCCAGCCACCGTGCGCCTGGCCTGTCTTTCCTCACTTAGCGCCTCATGCTGGGCAGTGTGGCTGCTGCAGACTCTGGGCGTGGGGGACTCATTCTCTTCTCTGTACAGTTCTTCCCTGGGCACTGACCTCTGGCCTTAGACGCCACATCCTGGTAACCCCCAGGATCTGTCGTCTTCACTTCCCCCAGACACCAACAGACATCAACAATCTCTTGCTCCTTCATCCCCACTCTTCTCTGTCCAGCCAGCAGGCCCGGAAGTTCATGCTGGGAAGTGACCTGGATGGCTGCTATTTCACATCCCTGCCACGTTGCCCATGTCATTTTTGGCTTGCCTCACTCCAGGCATTCCTGGCTACCTCTTCCTATGTTCTCATCCACTTTTAGGTCCCCAGCCCTCCCTTTGACCTGTGTACCCACTCATTCATTGAGCCTCTGTTTCCAGGCTTTATAGAGACAGCTGTTAATGAAGTGGGGGAACTCTGTGCTCATGAAGCTTAAGTTTCACAGACGGGCGAAGGAGGCAACAAAGAAGCAGGTAAGTGTGGCACATGAGAACGATGAAGAAGATCAGGCTGAGGGACATATGTACACATACATGTACACAGACATATGCACCTATATGCACAGACGATCATGTGCCCGCGCGCGCGTGCACACACACACACACACACACACACACACACACAGTTGCATTTTTGTTGCTGTGATAAAACACCATGACTAATAGCAACTTGGGAAAGAGAATATTTCTCACAACTCACAGGTTAAAGTGCGTAGTAGAGGGAATCCACCACAGAGCTCAAGGCAGGAACTGAACAGAGGTCATGAAGGAACATTACTTACTGGCGCATTCAGCTACCTTTCTTAGACTACCCACTCAGGCCCACCTACCCAGGGATGGCACTACTCACAGTGAGATGGGTTCTTCTACATCAGATTAACAACCAAGAAAATCCTCTGCAAACATGTCAAGTGGATGGAGGAAATCCCTCAATTTAGATTCCCTCTTCTCTGGTATGTCTAGGTTTGCATCAAGTTAGCTAAAATCTATTACACACACACACACACACACACACACACACACACCACAGACACACAGACACATAGGGACACACCCACCCATGTATTACCACTACCACTTTCCAGGTTCTGGGGATGCTTCTGAGGAAGTAGATACAGTTCAGATCGGGCAGTTGCCCCAGAAAATGTTTCTTTTGCTTCACCTTCCTTATGGCAACAGAATAGGGATTCGTTGCTGTCTAATAGAACGGTGCAGCGCCAAGAACCAGGTGCTCTGCACAAGCCACTGTCCTCAGACCTGCCCTTCATTGTGGGGTTCAAAGTAGTCATTCTTTCTCACCTGGAAGAAATGAGGAGTACATGGTATTACCTGGACAACGTACATGTGCATCTTTCAGAAACAGCCTCAAGAGAGCTTCTCCTGGTTGAGATGGAATATGGTGTAAACCAAAAGGGAGAAATGTGTCCTAAGTTATGTCATCAGATGCGGAGTTTAGGTGGACACTGCTCTGGGCTCACCCAGAGCTGTGACATTCTCTGTCTTCACAGACTTGATACCCCAGTAAGATCGGGGTACTTCTGTCTCTTTGCTGAGGCAATCCCACTTCTGGCCAAGGACCCCACAGGTACAGTTGCCTGAGCATGGTCAGCGCACAGGAGACAAGCTCCAGAAATGTGTCAAATCACAGAGCCTGGAAGGAAGCCCAGAGACCAGGGGTGCCCAGATTTCATTAACAGCACTGGGAAGCTTGAACAACAACTGTTTTTTAGCAGACCTGGTGCACAGGCATTCTGAGACACTCAGAAGACAAAGACAATGGCATCAGGAGGGAAAAAATCAGCACATCCCCCATCCCCACCAGCTTCCTGTTGGCACCGGACCCCTGTGTGTCCAGAGCACACACTCTTGCAGTAACTTTACTATCCCAGGTCAAACAAAACCACCTCCAACTCACGAGGTGCCAAGTTGAGTTTAATGAAAACTCCTTTCAGAATTTTCTTCAGCACCTCCCTGTTCACCCCAAACTACTGTGCACCATGACAAGAGGTTGCAGGACTTCTTTATAGGGTGCACTTAGGGGAAACGATTGCCTGCATACATTCTGTCTTTTTTCCTTTTTGCTATATGGGACAGTGTCTTAGTTAAGGTTTTATTGCTGTGAAGAGACACCATGACCAGAGAAACTCTTATAAAGGAAAACATTTAACTGAGCTGGCTTACAGTTCAGAGGTTTAGTCCATTCTCAGCATGGTAGGAAGCATGATGGCATGCAGGCAGACATGGTGTTGGAGAGGTAGCTGAGAGTTCTACATCAGGATCCACAGGCAGCAGAAAGAATGACTTCTGAAACCTCAAAGCCCACCCCCAGTGACGTACTTCCTCCAACAAGGCCACACCTCCTAATAGTGCCACTCCCTGTGGACCAAGAATTTAAACACATGAGTCTATGGGGGCCATTCCTATTCAAACCACCACAGACAGGTTCTCACAATGTAGTTCTGGCTGTCCTGAAACTTACTATTGTAGACCAGGCTGACCTCGAACTCACAGAGATCCATCTACCCTGCCTAATGGATTGTATTTGTTTGTTTGTTTCAACCAGTCTTACTACCCAGTTTCCACTGGCTGTGGACTCTATTTCTCTTCCCTTAGCCTTCCTGGGCTGGGTTTACAGGCACTTTCTAACATGCTTAGCTATAGTTTTATTTTAAAAAAGATCGTGAAAACAACTAAGTTTACACAAGAAGGTCAGAAAACTAACCTCTTGGAATTCCCAGGAGTTGGCCACATTTCTGGACTTGGTCCCAAGTGAGTACTTTCTTTCAGGTGACAGAAGTATAGAGTAGACACCATTGTTGGTATCCTAGTCCTTGAGCATTTTATGGGACATTATGACTGAAGAGGTAGTTTGCCCATGCCCAGTGACTACAGCGATGGCACAGCTCTTGATATGGAAATAGGGGCACATCATTGACACACACAAGCCCAGCATTAGCTGACAGCTGCTGACAGCCACTGTCCCGAGAGAAGAGCTAAGACTCCAAGTGCATCATGCATGGAGAAAAGGCAAGTGGGGATGGTTCAGGTTTTTTCTCTCTGTTCTTGCTTCTTTTGGAGGAGGAGGGACATTTCCATCTCTAGCAAACTATGTTGTACCACCCGGAAGTTAAATACAATCTGACCACGTTGTTCTCTTCTGCCCATGTGACCCTCAGATGCTGTCTGTGGAACCCATGGGCTTCATGAAGGGTGGGTCAATGCAATGCTTTGTACATTAAGATATTTTTTCAGAGGGCCTGTAATTCTCTCTTCTATCCAGGGAGATATCAAATGCACGTGAATAGGCAGTTGGACCACTTCACTTGAGCATTACATTTAATTAGTGTATTGGGTATGTTTAGTCAGACCCATCACCTCTATTTATGTGAGGACCAGAGCTGCTCCAGCTCACATGAGGAAGGCACTGGGCATGGTGTACTTAGGGGAGGCCTTGTAAGACTGCCTTAGGTGATAGATGCCACATCCAGTTCTGCAGGCATGATTACTAGTGCTAGTCCAGGGAGGGATCACAGAGAGACACTGGATCAGAACCTATCCTTCCTTCCCACCTGAAACACTTGTGCTCTCGGCCTTTCCTTTTCTTCATATTTCACTGATCTGCCCTGAGCAAACATGTCCACCCATTGTCTGTCTCCTTTTGTCCAGCATCGCTTTGAGGTCAGGAATCTTATTCATCTCAGCTTCTGAACACAAAGTAAGCTTTGCCTAAATAAAAGGAAAGGAAGAAGACAGGCATGAAAGAGGGAAACTCTTCCCCCCATTTATTGACAATAGATTTTTTCTTATATAATATATCCTGGTTATGGTTTTGCCTTTCTCTAATCCAGTTCCTTCCCACCTCCCCTCCCACCCCTTTCTGTCTCTCATTAGAAAACAAACAGGCTTCTAGGAGATAATGATATAATGTAATTAATATAATAAAATGTTAATATAAAATAAAAACTAACACATCAGAGCAAAATAAACAAACAGAAGGGAAGGAACTCAAGAGAAGGCACAAGAAATGGACACCCACTCATTCGCACACTCAGCAATCCGATAAGATCACTAAAATGGAAGCTATAATATGTATGCAAAGGACCTGGTGCAGACCCATGCAGGCCCTGTGCATGCTGCCTCAGTCTCTGTGAGTTCATATGAGCTTTGCTCATGCTGATTTGGAGGGCCTTGGTATCCTCCCTCCTCTCTGGTTCTTACACTCTCTTTCTGCCTCTTCTTCTGCAGGTTTCCCTGAGCCTCAAGGGGAGGTATTTGATGA
>CABHPH010153337.1:1438-45872 GCA_902168325.1 Peromyscus nudipes
AAAAAAAAAAAAAAAAAAAAAAAAAAAAAAAAAAAAAAGAAGGTGACCAGAGGAACATCTGTAATGGGCTCCATCTCCAACTAGTTTTTGATAAGAGTAAAATGAAGCCAAAAGCAAGTGGCAAAGTGGCTGACACAGACACATGCTCAACCATTTCTGTGATGATATTTTTATGTGGCTTAATCATAGCAAATAGGTGTGGCCCTCATAAGAAGCATATACAATTTCACATACTTAAACACTTAATCTTCATGATTTTAAATTCACAGAGAATGTTAAATTACTTCATATTATATTACTCCATGTGTTTGCCAGGTGTCTTTTTCTTAATGCAAAATAATGTTTCAGTTTTTTTGTTTGCACAGACGGCATTGTTGTCCACATGGGACCACATCAGTTTATGAACATTCTAGCATATCATGCCCCACAAGAGAGTATTTGAGAAAATATCCAAATATGGCAATGTTCTGCCACCTCAGAGTCTTAAACCCAAGCAAGAATTTCAAGCCTACTGAGGGAAAATGGAAGGAGTAACTACATTTAAGTAAATATTCAGAAACTCTTTCCTTATTTTTTGCCCAACTCTTCTGGCTTTAATAACATATACATACCCACAAATACACATGCTTGCATGCACATGCAAACACACACACACACACACAGACACAGACAAACACACACAAACACACACACACACACACAATTATGAAGAAGAGGCATTCCTCTAGATAGTGGTAACAGTGCAAAGAACATAAATATGAGTCATTTTAGGAAATTAAAAAAAAATGAATACAGCCATTTGTTTCCCCTTTTCCTCTCTTTGCCAAAGTAACTTACTTTCTTCCTTACTGTGTTTTGGGTGTTTTTTTTGTTTTTTTGTTTTTTTGTTTTTTGTTTTTTCAAAACAGGGTTTCTCTGTGTAGTTTTGGAGCCTAATCCCGGAACTTGTTATAGACCAGAGCTGGCCTCAAACTCACAGAGATCCTCCTGCCTCTGCCTCCCAAGTGCTGGGATTAAAGGCATGCGCCACCACCTCCTGGGTCCTGTTTATTTTTTTTCAAGTTGTGTGAATTAGCTTTTGCTTCTCAAATTAGTCAACTTAATTCAACTAGATAGTTAAATTTATTTATTTATTTATTTATAGGTTGGGTGCTTTCTTAATTTCTTTTTTCTCTATCAACAAAAATTTTTTATCATTACATCCTTCTCCTCCTCCTCCTCCTCCTCCTCCTCCTCCTCTTCTTCTTCTTCTCTTTCTGCTTCTGCTCCTGCTCCTGCTTCTATCCCTATTATTCTTAGGTTTGGCCTTTTCACGGTGTCCCAGGTTTCCTGGACATTTTGTGCTATGATATTTTTGGCTTTGGTGTTTTCTTTGACTGACAAATCTATTTCCTCCATTGTATCCTCTACACCAGAGATTCTCTCTTCCATCTCTTGTATTCTGTTGGTTATGCTTATGTCTGTAGTTCCTGTTTGTTTCCTCAGTTTTTCTATTTCAGCATTACCTCAGTTTGTGTCTTCTTCATTGTTTCTATTTCGGTATTCATGTCTTGAATTGTTTCCTTTACATTTTTAATTGCATTTTCGTGGTTTTCTTTGCTTTCTTTAAGAGATTCACTGATTTCTTCCAAATTTTTGTTTGTCTTTTCCTCAATTTCTTTAAGGGAATTTTTCATTTTCTCTTTAAAGGCTTCTATCATCTTCATAAAGTTATTTTTAAGGTTGCTTTCTTCTGATTCTTCTACTTTGCAATATTTCGGTCATGCTGTTGTAGAACTCCTAGGTTCTGGTGATGCCATGTTGCTCTTTATGTTGTATTTTTTCTTGCAGTGGCATCTATGCATCTCTTCCTCCAATAGGTGCAAATAGGTCTAAATGAGCTGCTCTTAGTCCAATCTGTACTTGCTGTGTCTGTGTCTCAGGGGCCACACTGGGTCCAATCTTAGCTCTTGGTCTAATTGGAGCTGGTGGATTATGTGTCTCAGGAAGCCTCTCTTGGTCTAGTCCAAGCTGTCTGATTCTCTGTCTCAAGAAGCCGCTGTTGGTCCAAAGAGAGCTGGCAGATTCTGTGTTTCAGGAAGCCACTGAGGTTGCAGGGGGCTGGGTAGGTTTGGAGTAGGGCATGATTCTTGTAGATTGCAGGGTCAAATTGTTGGTTTTAATTGGGGAGCCTGCTTATGTGATTATGTCAGGCATTTGGAGCAGTGATGGGTGGGGGTTCCGAGGGACTGGTTATGTCACCTAGTTGAAGTTAAATGGTAATAAAACTTTACCAGATATCTTAACACTGTATACAAATTATTTTTGTTTATTTATATTCTTATTTTATTTTCTTGTCTAGTTAAATTTGAACTATGTATTACTGAGATTTTATTTCATTCACAAAAAGATTTTACAGTATTGCCATATATCAATTTATAAATAAATTAAAAGAATTAGTAGAACTTACCTAGTTTGAAGGTACAATAATAAATGAGTACAACATACAAATCAATTTCAAATTAGTACAGTACACATAAAGAAAATGGATAATAATATTAATGAAATATTTGTTTTCCACTTCTTTATTCTATTATTTCATTAGCATCCATTATTTACTATTTTTTGTCTTATTTATTTATTGGCTTTTTCAGATAAGATCGTTCTACAAAGTCCTGGCTATTCTGGAACTCACTGTGTAGAGCAGGCTAGCCTTAAACTCATAGAGATCCACCTGCTTCTACTTCCCAAATGCTGGAAATAAAGGCACACATCAATAAGACTGGCTTATTAGCAATTATTAATTGAACAGAATAATGGGTTTCATTGTGACATCTCACATGTGCATATACTATTCTTTGATCCCCTTCAATCCCCAATTATCATACCCTGTACCCCTTCCACTATTTGCATTCCTTTACCTTCAAACTCTAACTACTTTTATGAATTATCCCTTTTGCTTTTTTTTCCTTTTTCTAACTTATTATTATGATGTGCACATAGACATAGACATATATAAATATAAACCACTAAGTTCATATGTGATTCTATAACTTTGTAGAGCTGACCATTTGGCATTAGGTAAGCACTTGGAGGTATATCCTCTGGATAGACTGATTCTGTCTCCCTCTCCACAGCCTTAATTATCTGTTGTTCTTCATCTATGGATGGGGCCTTACAAGATTTACCCCCTATATACTGACAAGGCAATTGGTGTTGTCATTGTTCTGGTCTTGTTTAGATAGCCATGTTGAGATTTCATAAGTAAAACTTCCCTGCCACACATATAAGACACAGTCTGTCAACAGATGTCCTTGTCTTCTGGCTCTTATAATTTGTAAGACTGTAGTTACACTGCTAGACTAAAGGGGTAGGAAATAAAGAGATGCCCCTCTTTCCAATTATTGGACCATAAACAGAAGAAAAAAAGCAAAATCTCCATAAGAGCAGAAAGGGAAAACAGAACTTTATTTCCAAATTCCGAAGACCTTGAGAGCCATATAAGGCCATGGGTGAGGAACAGGAGCTGACCTGCTGTGGAGGCTTACAGTCTGACCACAGGTAAGATGGAAATATACAGCCATGTCATGGGTAGTTCCATATCAGAGCCTCAGCCATTGAAACCCAAAGAGGAAAAGTGGAATGTCCCCACACATTTATCATACAGGAGCTGGAAGTCTGAAAAGTAAGCTGAAGAAACACTCCATGTTGGGGACTGAACAATTCCCTTAGAATAGATTTTGTTATTGCCTTATGATCTGAGGACAAGACCAACTTTGCTCAACAGTAAAAGTCATGGGGATCAACAAGAAACCTCACTTGCTCTCTTGATGGTCTGTAGATGCCACTGACTGACAAGCAGTGCCAATAATGCCACAGGCTCAGCTGATGCCTGTATGAGCCACAGAAATACAAAGTAGGAACTCAGCTGGTTTTGACAAGTTTGACCCATAGAGCCAAGGCCTCTGGTGGAGGTTGAAGCCACATCATAAGTGTTTTGATGTTAGTGCCTTTTGAATGTATTAGCTGTTTCCTGCAGCGAATTTCTTATGTGATCTGGTAGCCTTCCCATTTGATTCTTTTCCCAAGAACTTCTAATAGAGTGAGTGATCATTTATTGGGCACAACTTTCCCTATACATTTCAGGTATATGGATAACTTTGCTTTAGTCGTGTGCAAAAATTTTGGGGCAAGACCCTAATAGCTTCCATTAGACGCCAGGAAGAGTTCCTGTACGGGGGTGGGGAGGGATGTGTCCTTTAAAAGACTCTCTATGGCACTGTAGCCCACCCTTGTGCTTCTGGGGCACCTTCCACTGCTGCAGACCTCAGGAATATATCATAAGAACTCAGCTGGTTATGGCAAAGTCACTACCTGGAGGAATCAGGGAATTCTTCCAGAGGAAGCCAAATCCGAAGGAGTTTTTGGTGTTACTGGCTTGTTATATATCAGCTGTATTCTGTTATGAAAATCATGTGTGCCTTCATAGTTTTCCCAATTGACTTTTCCCCAAGAAGGTCTAACAGTGTGGACTGATCACTCTCTGGACATACACATTCCAGGTATTTGGAGAACAGCCTCAGGAAAGGCTTTCTCTGGAATCAGATATCTCCCTTGGCCACTTTCAAGGACTACCAGTAATAACAGTCCACACGCAAGTCTCCTGATTTAAGGTAAATTCCACAAGGAGACACCACCTAGGTCAGGTGGACGTTAAGTAATAGCTTTACACAATTTAGCTCGGACCCTTCCTTCTTACAGCCTTACTAACTTTATAGACCTCTAACTCCTTACCTAACCACTTCTAGGGATATTTAGATAACCTTCTGCGCTGACAGCTATGCTCAGCCAGAACCCCAGTTCAAGCCTCCCTGTAATTATCATCATTGGCAGCATCCAGCCAGGTCCATCCCCAGATGGAGGAAAGTACCTTATCAGAGATACCTCCGTACTTTCTAAGAACAGACTTAAGCATCCAGGCTACCCATTTGAGAAGGCCTGGTGGATGTGCCAATTAAGCTTTACTTCCTCCTTTCCCAAACCTTACCTCTGGTTCCAGATCTCCCTTTAACTATCACCAGAGGCATCTAGTTGTACACAGGTTGCCTTGCGACTGAGCACACTTTCCCCCACCCTGCAGAAAAATAGCAGATAGCTTGGACAGATAGGAGGAGCCACAGGAAAAAAGAAGACAGTTTTATTTTCTCCCATTGACCTAGCAACTTATAGATTCTTAACATTTTCTACTAATCACGTTTAAGAGTTTAATAGTTGAGAATATAAGATCCCTCTTCTTAGATATTACCCGAATTTAGCCTTTAGTTAATTCATTTCCCCATTGTTCACTTCCCTTTGGGGTTGCAAATAATAATTAATGGTTATTGCCTCTCAATGTGATTCTTAGCACCCCTCTGTTTGACCCTGGAAGCCTGGCTTTATATACCAGGACTTCCAGGGCATGGAGAGACAGAGAAAAGAAAAGAGAGTGAAAGAACTAGATGGGTAAGAACTTCAGAGGAACAAACTGAGATGGAGAAGAACTAGATTGAAGGGCTAGAAGAGAGTACTAGAGGAACAAGATGGAAGATGAGGAAGAGTCAAATGGGAAAGTCCTAACTGAGTAAGAACAAGGTGAAAAGGACCTAGATGAGGCAGAATTAAGATGAGAGAATTAAGATAGAACTTAAGAGGGAACAGCAAATAAACAGAGAGAAATCAGGCAAGAAAGGAGCTAGGCACGAGAACAGAACTGAAGCTGTGTATATAGGATGTTATGCCAGAGGAATTAAAGCAAGTGGACTATAGAGCTCAGTGTGCTAAGATTCTATTTCCTGAAAATAGTCCTCGCCGTTAGTCGTTCTCTCTCCTGAGCCCCTGGGATGCATAGTATTAAGGCTGGTCCCTTTAATATTATACAAGATTCCACATCCTTACAGACTTGTGTTCCTGCAGTTAGCTTACCTGGTATGTCTGGCTCATGAGGTCATGGGGAAGTACCAGGTAATGACAGCCACTCTGGAGGAGAAATGTAAGTTAAAGGCCAAGATCCACTATCAGAAAAAGCAGCTCATTGAGGCTACAGAAATAGGCAGAAAAGAACATGGAGAAGAAAATCAGCAAGTTCACAGAGGTCCTCAAGAGCAATGGACTCTTGGTGTGATCACAATAAAGATTGTTTGTGCAAAAAAAAAGGAAGAAAAGAAAAGAGAAGAAAAGAAAAATATCGCTACTTGCAATTCAATTCATTGTTATTAGTTCACCAAAAACTAGGTCATCATTCTGGATGATATAACAATGAAATGTGTGGTGACAGAACTAGACCAAGATGTTTTCCAGGCCTGCACTCCTATTGATGTCTATGAGGGGGAGACCACTGAAGTAAATCAAATTTTATTGCATCTAAAATCTCAAGACTATGCCTGATCATAACTTGTACTAATATCTGCATTTTTCACATGTTCTAGGGATGGATATCATACACACACACACAAACACACACATGTATATATATATATATATATACATACACACACATAGGCATAGTCTTGAGTTTCTTTGGAGGGCAGTAAATACCAGAGAGGTAGACTTTAATTAGAGAAATGGTAAACAAATTATAGGGAATTGAAATTTTAAGTGTCACTCATATTCAATCCACATTGTGGCGTGTTCAGTGAAAAGTCAGATGGAGCATGGAGAATGACTCTGGGCTGCTAGGATTTAATAAGATGAATCATATCCATGATGTGGAACTTGATACAATGTCTGGACTGCTATTGCAACTGACATGGACTGGAAAAACAGGAAAAATTCAGAGCAGCCAAAGAGTGTATATATGAACCATATTGGTATGACTCATGAGTCATGACTATAGAATAGTTACTAAAATTTAAACAATATACATTGCCTTTTCACTGTCATAATAGCAGGAGGGAATATAGCTACATCAGATGAATCTACAGGGAGCCAAACTGTGGACTCAAATGTGGGACTGCTGATATAAACCAGGGTTACAACTAACAACATGGTGTTCCTGTTCATGGGGAGACCTGGTTCTCTAAAGCTCTAGACATAGGCTTTGGGTTAGAGGAATAAATTGAATATGACATAAACAATGCCTCTGCAGCTTTGGGTACATAGGAAGACTGGACATGAAATCACTAAAGCATGATGGACATATCTAAAATATGTTGACTTGGTGGTGGCCAAAACTCAAATGTCAGATATATTACCACTTCTGGCCCCATCAGTTCAGTTGTCCTATACACATACATAGATTAATCTATCTGCTCAACACATGCAATATGAGAATTCATCATAGTAACATTTTGATAAACTGTAAAAGATGTGCATATTCTTTAACCTACACAGACACAGCGATTGGCCTAATTTAAGCCTTGGCTATTCCTGGATAAAATCCAACTGCTACTCTAATTTTCTGAGAATTTCATTATATGCGTAGTTTCTTAGGCTGGACTGAGAGTGACTGAAGCACTTAATTCATAGGACATGCTGCCCAGGATTGGGTGTAGACATGACGCATTAAATCATTTTCATCCCTGTAGAACTCTCAAGCAGCAGTGCAGTAGAGAGAATGAACAGCTTTCTGAAGGCAAAGATTCAGGTACTAGGAGGCAAAATCTCATTTCCCATCTGGAATAACATCTAAGAAGCAGTGCCAATTAAATTTAAAGACCTGTGAATCTTACATGCCTTCCTCCTTGTGAACAAATACAATTTTTGGTTCGTACCCAAAGAAAAGCTGAGCCAGGGTGTGCATCCAGATATTACATTGCCTGTGAATAGTTAATTCTTCTTTTTTGAATTTATTTAGTTATTTGTTGGTGTATGTTTTTTGTTCATAGTGATGGGTTTTGTAGAGACATTATCCTGCAAATATATCATCTTGCATTGGTCACACTGACTCTCCATATCCTTGTCCTGTTCCCTGTGTTAGAATCCAGTTCATTCTTCCAGAATGTCTCATAACTTCTATTTTCATTCTCCAATATCTACATGATTTTATGAATATAAGAATTTAGAGTCTACAAAAGAGAAAGCATGTGGGATTTCTTTGAGTTTTAGTCATTTAATTTAACATAAATGATCTCCAGTTATATCTACTTTTCTATAAATAGCATAATTTCATTTATCTTTATGGCTGAATGAAATACCACTGAGCATACATGACATGCTTTTTTTAAATCCACTCATCTGTTGATGGACATCTAGGCTGATTCTATAGCTTTTCTATTATTAATAATGTGTAAGTATTTCTGTGGTGTGTTGATATGGAGTTCTTTAGGCAAGTATCCTGACACATATAATAGTTCATTTTATATTTTAATTTTTCAGAACTTCTGCACTGATTTTCCTAGTGACTGGATTAATTTATATCCTTCCCAGTAGTATACATTTACACCTATATTTATGCTGTATCTATGGTGTATCCTGTATTTTCTCCTATGGACTTATTCTGTTTCCAACACATGTGCTCTATGCTGCTGTACCAGGGCCACTCCAGCCCATAAGACTTGATGCCAACTGTTTCATCATGCCAAATAGTATAGCTCTAACTTATAATTTTCAAATAAATGTATATTTGTCGGATCGTTGTAATTTATTTTTTCTCCTGTTTTTACTGATGTCTGCTTTTAGCAGGATAATTATTTGGTTGTTCACAGGAAACATATTGAAGACACAAATCAATGCTCTCTCTATGCTATATCACAACTGAGAGACTCTTGGTAGCTGGGTTGTTTCTGGAGATCCTAAAAGAGTATGTTCTCATCTGCATAACTGTTGTCTTGTCTTTTCCTATATGCAGCTCTACTGCTACTGTGGAGTACGATTGCGAGATGCAGGGTTAGGCCCAAGGTTTAATGTCCAAGTAAATATTAACTTCCACAGGGTCATCACATATGAAAGGTAAAAGCTCATGTGAAATTTTAAGAAGATAGAATAAATGGTAGAAGTAATGGATTCAGCTTGGCCTAATGAAAGTCAGCCTCAGGCTCTATTGCCCTATTGGTTCCTTTGGTTGCCTTGTACAGTCTCCAGGCAGAGTGTAGTGAACACAACAACTAAAATGTCACAAAGAGATTCATCAGTGAGGCCAGTGGAAGGAATGCATGTTTAAGATAACCTAGCCTTCTAGTTCCAGTGAAACCACTTTCATTTCTTGATTGGGAACTGACCCTTATGTGTATAGCATGCAGACTATCACATGATCGCCAAATCTTTTAGTCCAAAATTCAGAGAGCTAGGTGGGATAGAAGCTAAACCATGTTCACATGTTTTAACCAAATCATATCTATAAGCAGTGAATATATTTACTTCCTTTTCATCTGAATGCTTATCAAGTATGGAAGAACATGCATATGTCACTCATATTCCTCTATGAAAAAAGACCCCATATTGTCAACCTTTGACTGATATATCTGCTCAATTTGAAGCTGGCATATTTGTTCATGGATTCTAGGTATTTTTTTTAAAAGAGTCACTCTGTGCTTACTCTTGAACTTTCTGGTCATAAGAACATTGACAATGGAGAACGGAACTTTGAAACTTTTTGTTTGTGAACTCACAAACTTGGAATCTTGATTGAAGTCTAGCTTAGATGAAAGAATAAATAGTCCTTTCACAGAGAATAGTAAATTGAGAGAATAGTAAATTGAGTGGCAATGCACACTAAAAATAAACCTCCCTCCCCAAATTGAGACTGATTTTTTTCCATATCCCTTTTATTAGACTATGTAACAACTGAGCAGTATGAAAACTAGGAATTCACTAGGCCCTACAGATGGGCTGCAACAGCATTTATCAAAGTCTTCAGTTTATGTATTGTCCATATTAGAAGCATGTGGGCTCCACTGTGGTTACATTGTTCCAACTAAGATTATTCATCATGGAGATCCTACTCTTTTGATCTGTAGGTTTGTCTCTTCACATGTTCCAACAGTTCATAGATTCCATGGTTTTGCAAGTGGGCCAACACATAGCCTTAGTTCCCGGCCTGGGAGGTAGCTGGTTTGGTCAGCTCTGTTAGCTCTGCCCCATTATCACTACCTAGACAAACTCTCTCCAGCACTGCCTGGGCTAGCTCACCGAATGCAGCCTGCAGGGATAGTTCTCCTGCTCTCAGGCCCTCAGCTCCAGGTCCCTTTTGCTCACATCGCCGGGGCCACAAGGATATCTAGGAGCAGCCCCAGTGAGAGCCCATTTTTGGTG
The DNA here is from genome assembly GCA_902168325.1 of Peromyscus nudipes. Lineage (NCBI taxonomy): Eukaryota > Metazoa > Chordata > Mammalia > Rodentia > Cricetidae > Peromyscus > Peromyscus nudipes. The sequence goes on from CABHPH010153337.1 coordinate 11,645, forward strand.
GTGTAGTAGAAGCCAGAGGCCTCCAGCCAGACCGAGGATTCATGGCAGTGAACAGTTGTAAGTAAACATAGCAGACTAAAGTGTAAATTGTATTTCTTAAAGGACCATACTACAGCTTCCCTTACAAGATTCTTCTTCTATTTTTTTTTATCGAGACAGGGTTTCTCTGTGTAGCTTTGCGGCTTTCCTGGAGCTCACTTGGTAGCCCAGGCAGGCCTCGAACTCACAGAGATCCGCCTGCCTCTGCCTCCCGAGTGCTGGGATTAAAGGCGTGCGCCACCAACGCCCGGCATCTTCTTCTATTTTTATTTTTGTTTTGTTTCTTTGGGTTTTGGCTATTTTTTAAATTTGGATTTGATTTGTGGGCAGAAGGTAGGGACATGTGGAGATATGTGGGATTGGAATACATGATGTGAAATTCACAAAGAATAAATAAAAATTAAAAATTAAAAAAACATTATTCGGCCGGGCGTTGGTGGCGCACGCCTTTAATCCCAGCACTCGGGAGGCAGAGCCAGGCGGATCTCTGTGAGTTCCAGGCCAGCCTGGGCTACCAAGTGAGCTCCAGGAAAGGTGCAAAGCTGCACAGAGAAACCCTGTCTCGAAAAACCAAAAAAAAAAAAAAAAAAAATTATTCATGACATTAAATGTTTTTAGCAAAGAACAATAATATATCCATAATACTTTTATTGGGGGGAAAGCAATGGAAACACAAGAAAAGGTTGAATCAATAAGATTACATAGTAGCAAATAAAAATGTATCTCTTATTAGACTTTCCAAACAATTTAAAATCATGAGAACTGTGACTCTCAGGTGATTCTATTATTTTTTCTTTGAAAGCAGACTAAAATTTCAAAATGTAAATTGAAAAACTATGCATTTGGGTCATTTTCTGCAAATTAAATTTCAATCCAAACACCTTCCTTTACCTCAAACTTTGAAGTGCATTTAATACTCACAGAACATGGCACATTGTAGATCACTATGTAGATACATTTTCTGTATTCCTTTATTTTAATTTTCTGACTAAAATACAATTGTATTGGAGTGGTACCGTGGTGTTTCCAAGCATGCAGAAGGAAAGCATGTCCAGAACTAAGGAACTGTGTGTGAATAGCTGTCATTGTCCTCTTCCTTGTTTGTACAGGTGCCCTGTTCTTTGTAACAAGCCAAACAGAAAAAATTTCCTTCTAAAGATTGAAACCATCTATGAATTAACTATGTCCTAGGAGGGTTTTAAACCTTTCCTTAGTGTTCAGGTAGCTCCTCACTCAAACTTCTGAGTAATCTTCTTAAAAATCCATTCTGTATGAACTTCACATTAGGTTCAGAGGTTACAGTAAGGTATAGGCAATTATCCCAGGATGTCACATGAGTAAGAAACACACAAAAAGATGAATGGATGATATATCACTAGGAAAAATACAGTTGCCCTGTGACCTAAAAGAAATTATAATGTCCAGCCCATAATTAGATCACAACAGATTTCCTAATGTTCTTGCTATTAAAATCTTTCTGCCCCTCTATGCTATGATGTCCCCTGAGTTGCATACCCAGAATCTGTGATGTACATGTATCTGTTGGGGGTAGGATCCCCACAATATCTTGATCCCTGTAGTTAATCCCGCTGTGGTTATATGTGATGATCTCCATTTGCTGTAAAACCATAACCATGGGTATAAGGTTACATTTTAGAATGCAGTAAGGAATGGTGCTAGTCTAACAATGTAGAGGTAGAAGATTCTTTTCTAAGATCCACAACCACACTCGCTATAAAAAGTAGTCTGGCTTTCTAGTACCATGCTTGATATCCCTCCTGTTGAGAGACCGTAAGTCAAGTTAGAGAACTGTTGGCCACCACAAACTTGTGAGTACTACTTTTCAGAACTTTATGGATATTTTGCCATGCTGAGACTTGTTTGTGGTTCATAGATGGTGTTGCATCAGGGTAGGACTACTGATTACTTAACCTCCCTCAGAAGCTTGTACAGTATTGCCTGGTACCATGGAAGCCACACTGCAGGAAGGAGGCTTTCAGGTTTACATCAACTCAAATTATCTGAATCCTGTGTGTCCTGATATCTTCAACACTACTGTCTCACATTCAGTCTCTGAGAGACAACCAAAGAACACTCCAACCGTGTATATTTGGGAGTTATCTGGACTAACCTGATGAATGAATCATTGAAAAGACTTTTTATTGCTTGTACTAGATCTTTTTAAGTCTACACTTGCTTGAGGCAGTATTGTTAGACAGAGAAGCATAATTTCATTTAAGACACATACACACATGTACACACACACATACACACACACACACACACAGAGAGAGAGAGAGAGAGAGAATATAACATATGCATATAAATACACTTATAAGGATGGTACATAATTGTAGTTAAATTTTTCCTGCCTTGATGCTGTGTCAGTAAACCTTTGTGTCATTTGTCTGTCATTCTGTCTCCTTCTGTATTGACCTCCCTCAGCACCAGTTAGAGCCAACATCTCTGTTTTTTTGTTTCCCATTTCTTATCTCTTGTATCCTGCTGTTCCCCTCTCAAGCCCACACTGTTGTCCTGATCTTGTAATTCCAGGTACTTGGAAACTGAGATACTTGTGGTCTAATTATAAGTTAAAAACATCAGTCATCCTCAAATTGTAGGATTTCTTCAAAGTACTACTAAAATGTGTGGATACTCCACACAACACTAAAACTCCAGAGAAATATAGAATTCTGAGAAACATAGGCAGGTAACAAGAGACTAAGATGGGATTCTAGGATCCGATTCTGGAAGATGTAAAAGTTGATATGTGGAAAAACTGATATTGATGAAATACAAATGAAATGTAAAATCCTTTAAGCTCTGATATTGGATCCTGATTCTTGAAGACATGTCAAGCTAAAATGAGGTCCTCTAACCAATCAAGCTGACAGAGAAAGAGAAGCACGTGGGATTGTGACGTACTATGTTGGCCAAATTCCTGTAAATCTAAGAATACTTAGTTCAATGTAAGTATTTCATTTTGTCTACCAAATACCTTGTAATTCTTTCTCAGATTTTTTTCCCCATATGTTTCAACTCCTCGGTTGCATTGCTGTTGTATTATGCCATGTTTCTCACAGACATTTCATATTATGACTATAAATTTTTATGAAAATTACATGTGTCAAGTATCAAGATTCTTTAATAATGTCAAGGATAATAATTTCAATAAATATTCGTTGGCATTTAGAAGACACTGTTGAAGCAAGAAATATTCAACTAAATGCTCACAAATACAGTAACAAAAGAAAATAAAAAATTCCATGTCATCAAAATGTGAGAAGCACAGAGAGACAAGATAACATTGAAAACAATATGAAAGACTGTATAAAATGCAGAAATATTGTGTAATACAGCTATAATGGAGTCAACAACTATGACCTAAAGTGATAGACAAAACGAGTGGGAAGAGGCACAAGTCTCCTTCCCCATGCCCTGTTTTAAAGAACAAGAAAGGAAAGTCTCCAGGAACACTGACAAAATAGATTATTGATCCAACAGGTGGATGCTGGTAAATTGCTGGATTCTACTGCTGGGGACAGCATATAAGATGCCTGACGTGCTGCCAGCAGAGATTGGAGAAAAGGGGACCCGAGACTGTGGACCATCAACCCTCTGTGCATTCCCCTCCAGATCTTCTGCTTAGCATGACTCTAGAGAGCCAAGGCAGAAATGCGTATGTAATACTAGTCTTTTTCTTCTATCTGATCTTTATGTTCTGTGTTTCTAGATCAATGGTGATTTCTGTGATACAGGAAAAGAGTGAAGCAAATTTCACAGAAAATTACACAGAGATGATCACCTGGGCTGGGGTTAAGGCAGTTATGCAGTTCATGGGAAAGAGTCTGCAGCCTGGGGAAGCTTTTCAGGCTTGGATAAGCTGTACCGAATGTGTGGTCAACTACAGCACATGGTATGATGTGTATCAACACACTAGACTCAAATTTGCCATGATGAATAATTCAGTTTCTGAGGATATTATAAGGGCATTGTATAAAACTTGAGATCCTAAGGGGTATTGGCTAAACACTGTGGGTGGAATAATATATAGATGGGATGACAAACTAAAAGTGTGGGAATCTAGAATAGGAGGAAAATAGTGGCCTCCACCAAGAAAGGGAAATGACAACTTTAATCCAGATATTTTTGATTCATCCTGAAGGAGTGTGGAGACAATGCAGCAACTGATAGAGTGATTGTTACAAGTTTTATTGGGTTCCTAGGTTAATAAGGGCTGTCAGGAAAGGTGAGCTTCCTTTCATGGAAGCTCTGAAAATTGGATTAGGTCTTCCTTAGAATTGTTGGGATACAGAAGGACAGAAGTTGCTGACTTGCAGGGACAGATTTCTTGTCCGAGGTCATTGTGGTCCACCAGTCATGGGGCTTGGTGTTTGCAGAGGGCTGAGGAGGAACTTAGGCGGCTGCAGGGGTCTTGAGGTCGGAGCAGGCTGTGTGAGAAGGAAATGACTGTCTGGTACATTGGCCACTGTTCTTATTTTTACCTTTTTTTTTGGTGAAATTGCATGTTGCTAGCCTCTGAGTCAAGTGCTCAGAAGATTGTATAATTGTTGATAATAAAAACAGATTATGCCTGCTTTGGTGTTAAGTCTGGGATAGTTCCTGTGTTTAGTAAAAGATGGTGAAGAATATATTGGTGATTTTCTAAGAATAACCTTTGAAATCATGAGAACATTTTGTATTGGGTGATTTCCCCCTTTTTTTTGTTCCCCCTTGCTTATGATAATAAAAGACTGAGATTACCATAGCAAAAGCAGAAGCTAGGGAAGCTAAAGTTGTAGCAAGAAGCTACTTAGCAACTGAGAAGCCCGAAGTCACCTGTCAGCTTGCACGAGAACTGTCTCTGAGTCGTTACAGTGCCTTCCAGGTACCCCATCCTTCGGCCCTCCGGAACTGCTGCAGCTGGTCCCCGACATTCTATTAAAGACTATGGAACATGAAAGCAAGTTCCATGGTAAGATGACAGTATTTACAAAGTTAAAATTGCAGTGGCTAGTGATACATGAGAGTCTAAGTCTGTGAAATATATGGAGGAAAGGAGGGACTTTGAGCAAACTAGAAAAATGAATCTGGTCAGGAGAGAAGTAATATGGAGCAACAAACCATGCTGAGGACTAGAAACGTCATTTCAAAGGCATTTTCCTCATCTGCCCATGATACAAGAATGAGGCCACATTTTGCCTAAAGTAAGTACTATAGGGAGCAGAGACCTTACTTACCATTCACACTTTGCTGACGCAGCACAAATAACAGTAAATGCCATCGTTCTGGAAAGTATAGGTAATGAGCATAAGAAGATCCCATGTAATCCAGAAAGTTTTCTACATCCAGGGTAGTTATTGGTGTCTATGAAGTAAGAGAAAGGAGAAATCATTACAGATCTCTGTAAGTACATGTTGACCCAAATTTTAGTCACAAATGGCAAGGGAAAGGGAGGTTGTGATTTAAAAGACAGCATTAGAAACTCTTTGTAAGTGTTTAAAGAAAGGAGGAAATGGTATAAAAAAATGTAAAATGTACTAGTTCTTTGCTAATAACGACTCTCCATTGACATTGAGCCAGATAACAATTTGAAGCAAATTACATATTTAAAAAAAAAAAAGAATTTGGAGGTGCTTCCTTTCTCCGCCCAGCTTCATCACTTCCTCTTTCTGTCCAGCTCTATCACTTCCTGTCTGCCTGTCCAGACCTCCAGACCTCTATGGTTAACTAGCTTTGGGATTAAAGGCATGTGCCACCACAACTGGCTATGTTCCCAGTGTGACCTTGAACTCACAGAGACCCACATGGATCTCTGCCTTCCAAAGGCTAGGATTAAAGGTTTGTGCTATCAGTGCCTAAATTCTATGTTCAAGATAGTGGTTGGCTTTTTTCTCTGATCCCCAGATACGCTTTATTGGGGTGCACAAATAAAATATCACCACACGTAGCCTCTCTGGGTCTGTGGATTGTAGCATAATTGTCATTGACCTAACAGCTAACATTCACTTATAAGTGCATATAATCTATGTTTGATTTCTGGGTCTGGGTTAGTTCACTCAGGATGATTCTATTTCTATCCATTTGACACCAAATTTCATGATTTCGGTTTTTTTTAAGAGCAAATAATCCATTGTGTAAATGTAATGTTTATCCATTCTTCAGTTGAGGGCCATTTGGGTTGTTTCTAATTTCTGGCTATTATGAATAAAGCTACTACGAACGTAGTTGACTGAATATCTCTGTGGAGGGAAGGAGCCTCCTTTGGGCATCTGACCAGGAATATTATAGCTGGACTTTGAGGTAGATTGAGTCCCATTTTTCCAAGGAAACACCATATTGATTTTTATAGTGGTTGTACCAGTGTACACTTCTTGCAGAAATGGAGAAGGGATCTGCTTACTCCATATCCTCACCAGCATGTATTTGATGTTAACCATTTAACATGTATAAAATGGAATCTCAAAGTAGTTTTGATTTGCATTTCTCTGATGACTAAAGCTATTGACTTTTCTTTAAGTATTTCTCAGCCATTTTGTTTTCCTCTATTGAGAAAATCTGTTTAGATCTGTATCCCATTTTTGAATTGGGTTATCTGGTTATTTGAAAGCAAGTTTATTTAGTTCTTTATATATTTTGGATATCTTTCCTCTATCAGACATGGAGTTGGAGAAAATATTTTTCCATTCTGTAGGCTGTCACTTTTTCCAAATGATGGTGTCCTTTTCAGAAATCTTACAGTTTTGTGAAGTAACATCTCTTTTTTTTTTTTTTTGAAGTAACATCTCTTAATTGTTGATCTTAATGCCTGTACTATGGTTGTTCTGTTCAGGAAGTCTTCTCCTGTGTTTCTCCTGTGAGTCCAAGGGTATTCCCTACTTTCTCTTTTATCAGGTTCAGTGTATCTGATTTTGTGTTGAGGTCTTTGATCCTTTTGGAGCTGAGTTTTCTGCAAGCTGATAGATATGGATCTATTTGCTTTCCTCAGCTTGCAGGCATAAAGTTTACCGAAATTTATTGAAATTGCAGTCCTTTTTCATGTGTATTTCTGGCTTCATTATCAAAACTCAGGTGTCGATAGGTATGTGGATTTATGTCTGGGTCTTCAAAGAAATTCAATTTATCAGAATGTGAGGACTTCTTCCTTTACAATTTATATTCCCTTGATATCCCTCAGTCACCATAAAGCTCCAACTAGGACTTCAAGTACTACATTGGATAGGCATGGAGAGGGTGTACAACCTTGTCTTGTTCCTGATTTTAGTGGAATTGCTTTGATTTCTCTCCATTTAAGATGTTAGCTTTGGGCTTGCTGTAAACTACTTTTATTTTATTGAAGTGTGTCCCTTGTATCCCTTATCTCTCCAGGACTTTTATCATAAAGGGTTTTGGATTTTGTCAGAGTCCTTTTCTGCATCTCATGAGATTATCATGTGTTCTTTTTCTTTCAGTTTGTTTATATAGTGGGTTACATTTCTGATTTTTGTATATTGAACCATCCCTGCATCTCTGGGATTAAGTCTATTTGAGCATGGTTCAAGTGCCCCATACTTAGTAACTGGCCAAAGTTATCACATATGGCTCATCAAGGAATTAGAATAGGCTTGGGATGGAGATGCTACAGCAAGACAGAGGCTGTGACAATTTTATTGAGTGAAATCAGACTTTTTATACCTTTCTCAGAAACAGATATAGTGGCAATTTCTAGGATTAATACAGCTGTAGTTGCCAGGATACAGTGATGTTTCCATGCTATGCATGGTACACAAGATTAATGTCTAAGACCAATTGATGTCAGCTTTTATGCTTCTATGACTTCTATGAGACATACAGAAAAACACAAAGTGGCCTTAATGCTTCACTGCCTGAGGGAGTGCTCTGATTTCAGGAACTGAAAAACTCACAATGCCCTTAGGAGCTCCTGACTCTAACTTGGAAATGCTCTCAAGGCAGCTAGGCCATGCCAACTCCATGGTTCATGGCACATGGTGACTGATCTTTTTGATGTGTTCTTGGAATTGGTTTGCAGTATTTTATAGAGCATTTTTGCATCTATGTTCATAAAGGAAATTGTTTTGCAATTTTCTTTCATTGTTTATTCTTTGTGTGGCTTTGGTATCAGGGTCACTGTCAACTTTCTTTTTTTTAAATTTATTTAAAAGTGTTTCTTTCATTTTATATACCAACCACAGTTCTTCCTCCCTCCCCTTCTCCCACTCTCTTCTACCTCCCCTCATTCACTCCTCATAGGGGGTAAGGTAAGGCTTCCTTTGGTAATTCAACACAGGCTGCCATACCAAATTGGAGCAGGACCAGGTCCCTCCTCACTGCATCAAGGCTGAGGAAGGTATCCTACCATAGAAAAGGGCTTTAAAAAGCCACTTCATAGACCAGGGATAAGACCTGGTCCCACTGCCAGGGGCCCCACCATCATATCAAGTCACACAACTGTCACTCACATTCAGAGGGCCCAGTTCAGTAACATACAGGATCCCCAGCTGTCAGTCCAGAGTCCATGAGCTCCCATTACCTCAGGTCAGCTGTCTGTGTGGTTTTCTCCACCATAATATTGAACCCCCTTTCTCCTATAATCCCCCTTGTTCTCTTCAACTGAATTCCAAGAGCTTGGCCCAGTGCTTGACTATGGGTATCTGAATCTGCTTCCGTCAGTTACTAGATGGAAGTTTTATGTTGACAGAGTAGTCACCAATATGATAACAGGGGAAAACTAGTTCAGGCACCCTCTCCACTATTTGTTAGGATTCTTAGCTGGAGTCATCCTTGAGGGTTCCTGGGCATTTCCCTAGCACCAGGGTTCTCCTTAACCCCATAATGGCTCCCTCTGTCAAGATATCTCTTACATTGATCTCCCCTCTCCATCCCTCCTCCAACTCAGCCATCTTGATCCCTCATGTTCCAAACCACTCCCTGTACCCTCACCCCAGTTTACCCAAGAGATTTTAACTATTTCCTATCCTGGGGCAATCCATGTTTGTCCCTCTTAGGGTTCTCCTTTTTACCTAGCTTCTCTGGGGTTGAGGATTGTAACCAGGTTATACTTGGCTTTGTGTCTAATATCCACTTCTGACTGAATGCGTAACATGTTTGCCTTTCTGGGTCTGGGTTACCTCACTCAGGATGATTTTTTTTCTAGTTCCATACATTTGCCTACAAATGTTACGATGTCATTGTTTTTTACTGCTGAGTAATATTCTATTGTGTAAATGTACCAAATTTTCATTACCCGTTCTTTGGTTGGTTGAGGGGTATCTAGGTTGTTTCCAGTTCTAGCTATTATGAATAATGCTGTAATGAACATAGTTGTGGAAGTGTCCTTTTAGTTTGGTTGAGTGTTTTTAGTGTATATGCCTAAGGGTTGTATTGCTGGTACTTAAGGTCGGTTGATTGCCAACTTTCTAAGTAACCACCATACTGATTTCTACAGTGGCTGTACAAGATTACACTTCCACCAGCAGTGGAGGAGTAACCCCCTTACTCTACATACTCTACAACTTAGGCGTAAGATGGTATCTCAGAGTCATTTTGATTTGCATTCCTCTCATTGTAGATTGAAGTTTTTCTGTGTCCCACAGCTGTGTGGTCCCAAGTAAATACACAGAGACGTGTATTAATTACAAACTGTTCAGTCTATGGCTCAGGCTTATTATTAACTAGCTCTTACAACTTAATCCAACCCATTTCTATTAATCTGTGTTTTGCCACATGGCTTTGTCGTATTACCTGTGTTCCATTACATCTTGTTCTGTGGCAGTGCTCAGTGTATCTACACAGCCTGCCTTTTTCTCCTTGTCTCTCTGCTTGGATTCACTGCATGGCTCTATTCTGCCTTGCCATAGGCCATAGCAGCTTCTTTTTTAACCAATGGTACCAACACATATTCACAGCCTACAGAAAGACCATCCACAGAACTTCCCCTTTTCTGTTTAATCAAAAAGGAAGATTTTCATTTTAATACAGTAAAATTATATATAACAAAATAGTTATCAAGCAGGAATTACAGTTACAATATCTAAAGTCTATTTGGTTTTGGCAAAATTAAAGAAAATATTCTGACTATCTTATTATTGTGAGTCTAAAGTTTTATATCTAATTTACCTTTTATCATAATTAAGGAAATCTGTAATTATAACTACCTAGTCTTCAACTGCATCAAAGACCAGAGGATAATATAATGTTACTAAGTAAACAGGAAGTGCATTGTAAGGAACTTCCAAAAAATGCAAGAAAGGACAGGCAGCTGTCTGCCTAGACACTCACCCAGTGCTCTTTTGTAACATTGGGGCATCCATCATCAGCCTATAGTTCTAGAGTGTCTGGCAGATTTTCAGTGAAGCAGTAAATTTGAAGGACTGTTCTGCCTAATGGCAAAGTTCATCAGTTTCTTTTCTCTGTGTCCTGCAGAATGTCTGAAACTTACTTCTGTGAAGCAGGAACCTGAAAGACCATCTCACCTTGTTTTGGCAAAGTTCATTGATCATCTTCATATGGGTCCTGCATGTCCAGTTTATCAAGCAGTTCAGACAAGAGCAGTTCCTTGCCCAAATGGCTAGCCTTTTCCACATTATAAGCAAACTCTATAAAGAGTTTCTTCAATGCCCATCATCCTTTCTGAAGTAATTGGTGCTGAAAGAAACAGATATGTCTCACTGTTCATAAATGTCTAAGTTCTTAAAACATTTTAAATGCCATATTCTGTAGGTCTTTGAAGAGTTTGAAGATTGACTGCCTAATTAAAATATATCATTATATATCTAGAAAATTTAATTAACAAGACTATAAGTTTGATTATGATGACTAATTATTAATCCATATTTCTTAATTATAAATTACAATTTAAATGAATTGCATAAACATAATATCTTAAACGAAAGTAGAAATATACATACAGTATAACAAAATTGACATTAAATTTGTATCAATAAACCAAATCCATATCAATGAAATGTATTTTGAGATTAACAGTTGAGTGGATACAGCTGCACTTCCTTCTTTAGTTTTTTACTTAAAAAATAAAATCATTTGTATAATGGTTTTAGGATTCACTGACTTGTTACCATCTGACTCAAAATATTGATGGTCTGAGAAGGTCTGGGAAGGAAATATGAATAAATTTATTGAAAAAGTAATATAATACCTACGCACTTGAAAGTATTAATATTTATGAAATTGCTGAACAGAATGTTCAAACTAGACCATGAAGATGTAGAAGAAGATCAAGTTTGTGAAAGTACACAAAAAACCCACAAATGAGTTTGGGAACATTTTCTGCTTATTTTGTAGTGAATATATTAATGCTTTTACAGATATAAAATGCAAATTTGAAAACTATGAATCAAGAAAAAGGATATGATTTCACATTATGAGTTAATCATTAGAAGATTATAAAAATGAGAAAGATAAGAATGTTGCAGATTATATAAATGTATAAATTGGATATATAAAAGTTTTAAAATACATTATAGTATAATATGGTTTTTTTGTTTTGCTTTTTTATTTTTCCTTTTTTTAAAATTTTATAATTAATTTAATTTTATATATCAGCCATGGATTCCCCTATCCTCCCTCCCGCCGCTGCCCTTCCTCCAATCCATTCTCCATTCCCACCTTCTCCAAGGCAAGGACTCCCCTGGGGATTTAGCTCAGCCTGGTAGATTCAGTTGAGGCAGGTCCAGTCCCCTCCTCCCTTCACCTAGGCTGAGCAAAGTGTCCCAGCATAGACCCTAGGTTCCAAAAAGCCAGCTCATTCACTAAGGACAGGTCCCTGTCCTACTGCCTGGGGGTCTTCTAAATAGTTTAAGCTAATCAACTGTCTCACTTATCCAGAGGGCCTGATTCAGTTCCATGGGGGTTCCTCAGCTATTGGTTAATAGTTCATGTGTTTCCACTAGTTTGACTATTTGTCCCTGTGCTTTTTCCAATCATGGTCTCAATATCTCTTGCTCATATAATCCCTCCTCTCTCTTGCCTACTGGACCCCTGGAGCTCCACCTGCGGCTTGGCCATGGATCTCTGCATCTGCTTCCATCAGTCACTGAATTAGAGTTCTATCACAACATTTAGGGTGTTCGGCTATCCCATCACCAGAGTAGGTCAGTTCAGGCTTTCTCTCCACCATTTCCAGTAGTCTATTGTGGAGGTATCTTTGTGGATTTCTGGGGACCTCTCTAGTACTTTGCTTCTTTCTATTCCCATGGGGGTCTTCATTTATCATGGTATCTCTTTCCAAAACTGTACAATGGAAAAAAGAAAGCATCTTCAACAAATGGTGCTGGCATAACTGGGTGTCAACATGTAGAAGGCTGCAAATAGATCCATATCTGTCACCGTGTATAAAACTTAAGTCCAAGTGTATGAAAGACCTCAACATAAATCCAGTTACTCTGAACCTGATAGAAGAGAAAGTAGGAAGTAGTCTTGAACACATTGGCACCAGAGATCACTTCGTAAATATAACACCAATAGTTCAGACACTGAGAGAAACAATTAATAAATGGGACGTCTTGAAACTGAGAAGCTTTTGTAGAGGAAAGGACATGGTCAACAAGACAAAGCAACAGCCTACAGAATGGGAAAAGGTCTTCACCAACTCCACAACTGACAGAGGGCTGATATACAGAATATATAAAGAACTCAAGAAATTAGACATCAAAATACCCAACATTCCAATTAAGAAATGTGCTATAGTGTTAAACAGAGAATTCTCAACACAAGAAGCTCAAATGACTGAAAGGAATTTAAGGAATTGCTCAGTCCCTAATCATCGGGGAAATGCAAATCAAAATGACTCTGAGATATCACCTTACATCTCTCAAAATGGCTAAGATCAAAAACACTGAAGACAGCTTATGTTGGAGAGGATATGGAGCAGGGGGAACATTCCTCCACTGTTGGTGGGAATGCAAGCTTGTACAGCCACTTTGGAAATCAATATGGCACTTTCTTAGAAAATTGGGTATCAATCTCCCCCAAGACCCAGCTATACCACTTTTGGATATATACCTAAGGAATGCTCAATCATACTACAAGGGCACTTGCTCAGATATGTTCATAGCAGCATTGTTTGTAATAGCCAGGACCTGGAAACCACCTAGATATCCTTCAACTGAAGAATGGATAAATAAAATGTGGTGCATATACACAATGGAGTACTACTCAGCAGAGAAAAACAATGACATCAATGAGGTTTGCAGGCAAATGAATGGATCTAGAAAAAAAATCATCCTGAGTGAGGTAACCCAGACTCAGAAAGACAAACATGGTATGTACTCACTCATAGGTGGGTACTAGATGTAAAGCAAAAGATGACTAGACTGCTACTCACAACTCCAGGGAGGCTACCTAGTAAAGAGGACCCTAAGAAAGACACAGGGATCACCCAACGACAGAGAAATCGATGAAATCTATATGAGCAAACTGGACATGAGGGGGATTAATGAAGGACAAGGGTCAAGGAAAGAGAGCTTAGGGGAGTAGGAGATCCCAGCTGGATCAAGAAAGGAGAGGGAGAACAAGGAAAGAGATATCTTGCTTTGCTTATTGTATGTTAAGAATTAGCCTTTTAGATCCTAATTGTCTGGCAATGGTTACCATGTGGAAACATTAAAGGCCTGTCCTCCCCCACCTAGTTAATCTTTGTCTACTTGCTCCAGGACCTGTGATCATTGAATTTTATGATTATGACTTTTTAAGGACATTTTGATTCATGTTGGGAAAACAGTCACGTACTTGATATTTTTGAAATGCAAATATAGATGATGTAATCATTGTTGCAGGATATAAAAATAAACTCTGTGGCTCTGGGAAGAGAGAGACATATATTCTCTTCTATACACTGCCTCTTAAGCATAGTATCAAATAAAATATTCCTAGAGGCTCAGAAAAGTTTCAAACTGCTGTCCAGCACAAGTTCTTTACATCGCCTGCTCCATCCACCCTTCTCCAGTCCTGATCACTGCTGCAGCTGGTCCCCAGCATAAGTGGTGCCTGAACAGGAGACCTGAAGTAGGATGAGTATTAATAAGGTGTTTCTGGTGTAGTGAGAATCCCACAAGAGTGCTCCAGACCCACTGTCAAAGAGTTGGGCTGGGTGAGAGTGGTTAATAAGAAATAATTAATAAAGATCGCCTGGTCATCAAATAGGGCCAGGGAGAGTATATAAGAGAAAAGAAAAATAAATAAAATGGGACAGGTGGAGTCTAAGGAAAGGAGGCTTTTTGTTAAGATTTTAAACATACTTGATAAAGAAAGGAATAAAAGTTGATGACAATCAAATTTGTGAGTGTTTACAGTTTGTGCATGAGCTTAGTCCTTGGTCTCCTGATCAAGGCTCCCTAGATATTGATAATTGGGATAAAGTAGGAGAAGATATTAGATTGCGGTATGAATCTAATGGGCCACAAGGCATGTCTGTAGATGCTTTAGCTTATTGGTCACTAACAAAGCAGGATGTGGTGCCTATGGAAGTTGGGGATTTACCTAAATGTAAAAAATCTACAGAAACTTCTCCTCAAAATAAATCAATTGCTCCTCTTTTATTTAACTGTCCATTAAGAAAGGAGGTTAGTAATGAGGAGAAATGAGATAAGAATGAGGAGTCTTTTCAAACAGAAAGTGACGGAGAGAAAGAGGAAATTAAAAGTTTTAAGGAGGATTGGCCACCTCAGTATCTCCTTTTCAAAAGAAATCTACAAAGAGGCCAAAAATCGAAAATGAGCCTGTAGGTTTTCCTGCAGCAGTTAGAGAAGCTGACAGATCAGGGGAACCTTTGGTTAGGTGTTATGCAGTAATGTTTGATACAAATGATCAAGAGATGCCTGTGTTGGAGCTCCTTATGCAATTTTACATAGTGAATCCATTGGTTCTTTATATATTTTTGAGAATAACAATGATTCATTTAAAATAATTTGTAAACACTGTGTTCTTACTAATTATATTTCTTCTTTATTATTATTATGATTATTAAGAAATTTTCTATTAACTTTACATACCAACAACAGATTCCCCCCTCCTCCCTCTCCCCACCCCCCAGGCTTTCTCCCCTACCAACCCCCCAATCCCAACTCTTCCATGTCAAGGTCTCCCATGGGGAGTCAGCAGAGCCTGGTATATTCAGTTGAGACAAGTCCCAATTGTATTACTTCTAATATAATAGATGAAGCTTTGGTATTAGGCCAACCACATTATGTTTCACTTCATGTTAATAATACTGGAGATTGGTATGCTAATCCTGGTTTACAGGTTATGAATAATGTTGTACATTCTTTGTGCAGAGGTAAACGTTGTGTGGTAACTTTAATTTTAGGAGTTACTGCATTAATTGCAGCTAATTTTGTTTTTTCTACTGCTGCTTTGGTTAAACAAATTCATGCAGTTTAACATGTGAATCAATTATCAAAAAATATTTTTTTGCCCTTATGATTCAGGAACATATGGATAGAGGTATTCAAGAAAGACTTAATGCTTTGGAAGAAGCAGTGCTTCATATAGGAATTCAGTCACTCACAGTTCTACTGGATTTGTGTTACTCCTTTATCACACAATGTTTCAGAACATTCTTGGGACAGGATTCAAGCTCACCTAAAGAGAGTTTGGGATTATTCAAGCTTTTCTTAGGCTCTTCATAATCTACCTGAAAAATTTTATGCTATATGTAAAGCTCATATTGATTCTTCTAAAGTGGAAGAGGTCTCAATTTCTTTCCTTAAGGCTATAAGGGAATATATAGGTTCCACTATTGTTTGGCCATTTTTTTTATTAATTTGGGATTGATAATTTTTATCATCTTCCTTATTGTTTTTCTTTTTCCAGTCATCTTACCACGACCACCATGAGGCATCAGAACACTGTCAGTGGAATTTCAAATTGATCAACTGAAAAATAAAAAGGGGGAAGGTGGTGACGCCAATTACCATTTAGCTAAACAGAATGTATGACTGTTGTGTGGTTAAGGAGACTGCATGACAAAGTTCCAGCTCTCATCACTTAGCTAAAGAGACTGTATGACTGTTGTTTGGCTAAGGAAACTGTGTGACAAAGTCCAGTTTCTGGTTGAGTGGATACAGCCCCACTTCCTCCTTTAGTTTTATTACTTAAAAAATAAAAAAATTTGTGTAGTGGTTTTAGGATTCACTGACTTTTTCCTTTTTGTCCTCAAAATATTGGTGGTCTGAGGTGGTCTGGGAAAGGAAATAAGATGTATAAAGATTATTGAAAAAAGCAATATAAAACCTATGCATGTGAAAGTAGTAATATTGATGAAATGGCTGAACAGTATGTTCTAACAAGACTGTGGAGATGGAGATGAAGACCAAGATTGGGCAAATACAAACAACCCACAAATGAGTTTGGGAATATTTTCTGCCTATTTAGTAGTGAATATATTAGTGCTTTATAGATATAAAATGAAAATTTGAAAACTAGGAATCAAGAAAAAATAAATAATTTCACATTATGAGTTAATCATCAGAAGATTATAAAAATAAGAAAGACAGGAATGTTGTAGAAATTATATAGATGTACAAATTAGGATGTATATAAAGGTTTAAAAAAGATTATGGTATAATTTGATAAGAATTTTTGGTTTTCTTATTATAAGTTAAGAATTAGTCTTTTAGATTCTAATTGTTTGGCAACAGTGACCATGAGAAAACCTTCAAGGCCTCTCATTCCTCGCCTAGTCAAACTTTGTCTACTTCTCCAGGAACTGTGATCATTGAATTTTATGATTATATCTTTTAAAGAATGTTTTGGTTCATTTTGGTTAAATTATCATGTATTAGATATTTTTTGAAATGCAAGTATAGAATGATCTAATCATTGTTATAGGATATAAAAATAATCTCTGTGTCTCTGGGCTAGAGATATACATATATTCTCTTCTATACACTGCCTCTTGAACACAGAATCAAATAAAATGTTCCTAGAGGCTCTAAAATAATTCAAGCTGTTGTCTGCTGCAACTTCTTTATATTGCCTGCTGCATCCACACTTCTCCAGTCTGATCTCTGCTGAAGCTGGTCTCCAGTAGGGCATGGATAAGCCTTACTCATACCACAGCAGTTCTGAACAATTTGAACAGTTGGTGCTTTTTCAAAGCTGGAATTATACTGGTCTAGTAAAGTGATGGCAAATTCTCCTCTAAAACTCATGACCTAACTAGCCCTGGGTAGTTGGCTAGGTTTCTAGTACCAAGCATAATGTACCCCTTATTGAGGGGTCTTTAAGTAAATTAGATGTTGTTAGTTACATCCAACACTACTAATAGTGCCACTATTGAACTTTTGAGGCTATCTTACCATGCTTGTCATTATTGTGGTTTATAGGCATAACAATTGATTAGGCTACTGATTGCTATTCTCCACTGGCATCTTGCACAGCAACTTCTAGAAGGAGGCTTTCAGATGAGAGCCAGTGAGATAGAGCCCTGTATCTAAAGTACGTGGTGTCTTCAGAAACAGGGAATTACCTTTAACTTCTGGGTTGCAACAAAGGGCAACAGCCAAAAGGTCTATATTGTTTTAAGAGTCACCTGTGCCAGGTGGTGGTGGCGTACACCTTTAATCCCAGCACTTGGGAAGCAGAGCCAGGTGGATCTCTGTGAGTCCAAGGCCAGCCTGGGCTACAGAGCGAGTTCCTGGAAAGGTGCAAAGTTACATAGAGAAACCCTGTCTCAAAAAACCAAAAAAAAAAAAAAAGTCACATGGACTCCCATAACGAAAAATTCAACAGAATTTTTTATGCCAGATACTAGAGTTTTTGTTAATAGTCTAAAGCTCCTAGAGGGAGTATTGTTAGCCTCACTAGCATAATTAAGTTTTATATACATATATGTATATATATGTATGTTTGTGTGTGCATATGAGTATATATGCATATGCATGTATGTATACACATATGCTTATATGTATTATATGTAATTTTAGAAAAAAACAAAATGACATGATTCTTTAGAGTTTTTTTCAAACATTCTTACTGTTATTTGCCCCTCCTCCCTTTTTGTTCTTCTAAATTGGCCTACTTCTCCCTCCTCTTTTTTCTCATTTCCTCTTGACTTAGATATTCAATAATTCAATATGTATTTACAAAAACATGCTCAGCTTTGAATATGATAAAGGGTGAGTCATGTATAAGATAAATATCTTAACCATTCAACATTTCCTTTGTGATATGTTATTTTGTAACACTGCAAATGTCATCGTATGGTAGATTCTATTTGTGTATCCCAAGGGGACTGTGTATCACAGTGGGAAGAAGGATTCTGAGAAGACTGTGTCCTCAACTGCTGTATGTGTTGGCCAACAGTGTTGACTTCTGGCTGTGATCAAGTGATTTCCTTGGGTCAACATGTGCCACCTTCCCAGGAAGTCTTATCATCCTGTGGAAGACATATCTACACATTGATATTTATTGTGACTTATAGTTGTAAAAATGTCTTTTCTCATCATAGATGAGAAAAATATCCATATGGCATGATTTAGTCCTTCAGGTATGTATTTCTAAATGAACATATGAGCTATGTTTATATGGTTTATTAAACAGCCAGCTGATTGGAGCTTATCTATCCAAAAAGTAGCATTTGTTTTCTTCACTGACATTTACCTGGCAGTTTTAAAACTAGCCCCAGAAGAACTTAAGGCCATAAAAATTAAGATCAAAGATTAACACACAAGTTACAAAATGCACAAACCATGGATCTTTATTTTCTCTAAATAGTTAAAAACAATCATCTATGCACTAAAAATACAGAAAAAGAATATCATTTGTACTGTGGTTGTCTCTACAGATTTTCAAACTGAGGGAAAATGATAGAAGGTTATTTAGTGGTATAGGCACTGAAGTCTATCTTGTATGTTGAATCAGTTATCGTTCACCAAGAGAAAGGACTTATTTCTCAGTCTGGTTAATGAGCATAATTTGATGGATTAAAAAACTGTAACTATGAAATGATGATTTCTTCATCATTTAGATTACATATTTAACCCAATACA
Organism: Peromyscus nudipes; assembly: GCA_902168325.1. Classification (NCBI taxonomy): domain Eukaryota; kingdom Metazoa; phylum Chordata; class Mammalia; order Rodentia; family Cricetidae; genus Peromyscus; species Peromyscus nudipes. Next base: position 30,691 of record CABHPH010153337.1, read on the forward strand.
TGAAATTACTCTGACTAACTGTAACTCAATGATTCTTTTTTTTTTTTTTTGTTTTTCGAGACAGGGTTTCTCTGTGTAGCTTTGCACCTTTCCTGGGACTCACTTGGTAGCCCAGGCTGGCCTCGAACTCACAGAAATCCGCCTGGCTCTGCCTCCCGAGTGCTGGGATTAAAGGCGTGCGCCACCACCGCCCGGCAAGTAACTCAATGATTCTTAATGAGTAAATGAGAAATGTGGTGAAACTGTGGAAGAAAATCCACTGAATATTTATATTTTAAGAAAAATTATATTATTCTTAGATTATACATGTTAGATTGTCCTGCTGGACATGACTTAGCTGCTGAGTAACAGAATTGTGAAATAATTCCTTTCATTTAATTATCTATTTTATTTAGTAGCTAGATTGTCTTTTGTTGCAATTATGTCTCAGTATACCAGATATTTATTGTAATGCCACAGAATCTCTGTTTAAATATATTTATTAAATGTATAATATTTTGATTAAGGAAAAAAGTAACTTGAATTTGGAACAACTATCAAAGGCAATAATGGTGTAGTGTAGAAGAAGTTTAGAGAGCATGTTCTAAAACACAGACAAAAATAATAAGCTCTGATGTCTTAGGGCATACAAAGGGATTACCATGATGGCTTGCTACAGATATTAACATAACTGGGAGATACAAACTAAAAGTTGAAAGCATGAAGTCATAATGATAAAGACAAGATTGCTAACTATCTTGATTGTATCATATCACATGGTACACATGAATTGAGTTATCATACATTATTTCATATACCTGTAAATCTAGAAGACATTTTTAAGGGATTGTCTAGGACATTACCCATTTTGATTGGAGTAAACTAGACTTCAACTAAATGCATATTGTTCTCTAGATTTTTGATATTCCTTGTATAGATTCATTTCCTTCATTATAGCTTTTTGCTGAATTATGATTCCTCAACAATCACATGTACTCAGTTACAAGTTTTATTATGACACGAATGCAAATACATATAGTATAGAAAAAGAGTAAGTTTACCTATTTAACTTTCCTACCAAAAATAAGCTGTAAGCTGTAGATTCTCTGGGGTCTACAATTAGAAACATGGGTTGTGAAAAATTAACATTTGCTATAATACATGTCAAAGAAGAAAAGGTCAGAAATATAGTGAGATAGAGTAAACAAAATTGACAAACAACAACCAAATTGAAAATCTAATGTCATTTTGATGCTTGAATTCATGTGTGTTATTTCATGAACTACAGCATCCTTATATATCATAGCATATTTAATGATCATAAAGTATTAAATTTAAGAAAATTCATAAAGCAGGAATCATAAGCCAGCAGATGTTTGCCTTTTAAGCCATTTTCATCCACTTCTCATGGAAATTTCTCACAGAACAAGTTACTCCCTATTAGTTAATAACATCAACTTATTCTCACATAATTCACAGATGTAGAGAGTACTTTTATTCAGGTAAAATGAAAGAAGCATTCAACACAGAAAAGAAAGACCTTGAAAATACCTGCTACATGGCAATGGATGATACGTACTCTGTCATCTTATCTGAAGTAAACTAAACAGTATTTCCCCACATATACATTAAAGTGGACATCATAAAAATTCCACCAATGTTCACAAGAACTGAAATCTTAATCTTGTGACAATTTGCACACCATTAAGCAGCCATCAGGGTAAGGATGGAAACTGTTCTGATCACTCTCTTGACACATTCTTCCATAGAAAGCTGGAGGCAGAGACAGCATATCCGAAGGTAATGTGATTCAGGAATGTTATTTACTTATTTAGAGCTCGTATTTCACTTGTATATCTATTTTTATTTATTTATTTGCTTACTTTTTGAGACAGTGTGTCTCTGTAGCTCTGTCTGTCCTGGAACTTGCTCTGTAGACGTGGCTGGCCTCAAACTCACAGAGATCCACCTGCCTCTGCCTCCCGAGTGCTTGGATTATAGGTGTGTGCCATCACCATTCAGCTCCCACTTGTATATTTAAAAACTACATATGAAGAGGTGATGAAAGACAATTAAGCAACCTGTTAGCATTTAATTTCTTATGGTCAAGTCCACCCTGAGCTTTAAAGATAGTCTTAAACACTGTCTAATAGGTAAGCCTATTATTAAATACAATTCAAACATGTGTTGAGTAGATTCTCTTCTTTGGTACATCTTTTTCACATAAATCAGTGAACTTAAAGATAAATAAGAAAATGAGAAGAGATTATTGAATTATGCATGACATATTATAATGTATATGACAACACGATCCTCCAGAAATGCCTCTCAGTGTTATGTATGTACTACTTGTGATTGCATAATTTATTCTTGCTTATTTACCAAAAACTTTTCTTAACATCATTGCATAGGAAACTTGTTGTTAGTCTATCCTGCTTCATTTTTATGTTGCAGAAACAAGCTTAGAAATCACAAAAATTTGTGTGGATTCTCATACTCAAATGACAGCAATTTGTTATGCTGCTCAATATCGTGTTCAACTTCCTTCGACCAGAAAATAAAAGCTAATACTAGGGACCTTAAAAATACCAGAGGGCTCTGAAGTTCTTTGCCAATATACTCTGTAAAGCACTATCACATTGAATTTACAAAGGTAAAGGACACAATTATTTTCTAAATCAATATGGTCCACCAATTATTTATGGATGCTTTGGATTTTTGTGAAGACATCTTGAATTCTCTAAAGATCATGAAAAGTATAATCTAACACTTATTCTCAAAGGAATTATTTTTTTAAAATTATGCATATTTATGTATATATTTGCTTCTGTGTAGAGGTATATGCATGTGAGTAAAGTGTTCAGGGAGACTAGAAGGTGTCAAGTCCCTGGAGCTGGAGTTACAAGCAGTAGTGAGACAAATGACATGGGTGGAAGTGAACTCATTATTGTCTGTAAGAGCATAAGTTACTCTTAACCATTGAGTCGCCTCTGCAGCCCCCTTAAAAGAGAGAAATACAGCTCTGATAAGATGAAAATGAGTTGGTTAAGAATTTTCAAAGCATCTACTGACAAATATATAGATACATTATAACACTAGATGAGCACTCAAGAGCTAGTAAAATTCTCTAATAATTTGTTTCTGATAGCCATATACAGAGTCCCCATATGATGTCGAAATTTCAGTTAGACGACAGCTATAAAATCTGCCATGACAGATCTTGTATCATACCTTGTTAACCAAGATGTGCTTGCACAACCAGATTGTGTCAAAGTAGGAAACAGGTAGAGTTCATATAGACAGTTCCAACTCTTGTCTGTCACCACCTTACTTCTTCCAGCAGAACAAACACTTCATTCTGCTTGGACATCAGCAGTGAGTAGCACTCTGTATTTTAAAATGAATCTCCTGATGCCAGTGCATTTATAACTCATCAGCAGCAAAATGTTATAGTTAGCAATTGCACATCTGGACTGTTGTCAGTCCCTACTAATAATTATATTGAGTACAATTGTTTTTATTTAATCTCTAAAGCTAAGTATCCATGATTTAAGTAGCTTATTTGTTATCCTGGAAATGCTTTTTTACAGAGATGTGGGGATGATTTTCTTTATTCTAAAATCAGAAATAATGTCTATGACTTCTCAAAGTAGTTATATTCAAGGTGTCTCTACTAGAACTACAATTTGTGACTGCAGGGATATTTCTGTGCACTAATTCAAATATTATTAGATTATGGATGAGACGGTAGCCTTGCTAATGATTTTAAATTGTCCAACTCAACGTTATAGCTCTGAACTTGAAATAAATATGTAACTGGTGATCATCAAAATATATAACTGGCCCATAAAATACACTGAAGACAAGCAGAAAACAAAACATTTCATTTTTCTGATCATAGGTGAATATACTCAGGTAGCTTGTAGGTTCTTTACATGTATAAATTGTGCGTATATCCTATATGACAAAGCAGTATCCCTCATAGATATTTGCATTTGGGGCAGACAGGAAATGATTCTGGAGAATCTTAGGATATTATAATACTACTTAATATCAATTAAAAGGGAATTATATGACCTTGGAGAAGATTATAATTCCAAAGGAAATTTATTGATGCTTTTGTTCATGTGTCTAAATGATGTACTTGACTAGTTGACATCTGAACCTACAAAGCCTTCCAATCTGGCTAAACTTCTGATGTTGGATCAAAAGTAGTCAAAGTTATGATAAATGTCAAACCGGGAGCTATTTGATAATAGACTGCTTTGTGGTAAATCTCAGTCCTTGAGTGAGACAGCTCATTTTTCAAAGGCAGGAGTAAGTTGCTTAAGTGAGTGTCAGAAATTTCAAATATTGTAGATCAGGTACAGCTCAGAATTTCAGTGCCAACACTTAGCAAATTCAAGGAAGCAGGGGTAGTTATCCTTGGAAAATAAAAAAAGAATGCTTTTCAGAAATTGACAACACTGTTGTTCTCACAAGATATTTGCCCAGATTGTGTCCATAATGATTTCTAGCTGTTCTGTAGTATTTATGTTTTGTACTGACTGTTTCATAGCTCAGATAAACACGACAAAGCAAACTGAGTGATGATTGAATATGACATTGGAATTTAGAAAATATTATAGTAGATACTCAGGAGAATGTGACTAGTTATCATGTGATTCTTCCAGTAATGCACGCAACCCACGCACCTCTGCTGGGGTTTGATTGACATATTTCCTTGTCTACATAACCTTCTAAAATACCAGAGCCTCTGGCTCTCAGAACTGAAGGCTTTGAAGCCAGAGCCAGTATTTAGACTCAGTTGTGTTCCCAAAATTCTTATGACGCGTCAGTATTAAATCTCAAACACTGATATTATTCATGTGTAAAGTTGGATATTGAGTCACAGTATTTACCTGCTACGTTTTTATAAGTTTTAAATGAAGCCCAAAGAGAGTCACATAACAAATGACACCAAACATAGTCTATGCTATTTTGTGTGTCTACACTGAAGCAAATGTTTCTTTGACAAGTTTCATGAAAATTACGTATTTATGCAATGCATCCATTTATATAGGCCTTTATTAATTGTAGACTAATAAATACTTCTTTCTGGTTGGGAGAAATCATTAAAAGCAAGCTGTAGATGCTGGCAGTTTGTCTCAGTAGAAAATGCACTTGCTATGCAGGCATGGGTGCCAGAGTTTAAATCACCAGAACCCATGCAAAAGCCAGGTGGGTGTGGCTGCATGCTAATAACTTCAGTGCAGGCAGAAGGTAGAGAAAGAGAATACCCAGAGCAAGCTATATAGCCAGACTAACTGAAATGGGGCTCCCTGACACATCCTGGATCAACTTATAAGGTAGGGAGCAATTGAAGACACCTAGTGTCTGCCTCAGGTCTCCACATGAATATATATATATATTATTCATATATATATATTTGAATGTATATTCAAATGTGTTTGTGTGTGCATGCACATGCATGTGTGAGTTTTACTTAATACCCTTAATAAGAGAATGTGTTCCAAATTATTTAAATGGTTTCCCTATTGTTGGACATGACATTAATTTATCATATTTTTACCATTATATGTGAAATATGATGATGAAGGTCTAAGATTTTCAAGGTTCCATCTTGATATTATGGACAAGAATTTGAGAAAAAAATGTGTTAATATACTGGACACATGAGCCAAGTTAAGGATATTGATGTAAAATGTGACACACATCTCAGCACTTGAGACTCTGAGGCAAAGTTGTAAGTTTGAAGCTAGACTGGGGTACATAGTGGAATCTTGTCTCAAAAAGAAAAGAAAACTCTTAATGAATGAATAACAAACAAACATCCTATAAAAGAGTAGGCAGAGCTTAAAATATCCAACAAAGGTTTATGGTATCATAGTCATGCACTGCCTTGGTAATAGTTGGTGCTTTTGCTACTCTTGAAAGGACAAAGGAAGAATTCCTAAATTTCTAGAATCTGAAGAGAGGACCTCCATGGACTAGAGTATGACAGGAAAGGAGGCGCTAATCACCCACATCATTTATAGGTGCATGCTTTAGAGAGATTCACTTAGGCACTTTGATTTATTCCTTATTGCACCAGCTGGCAGCAGGCTTCTTGAGTTGATTATATCATCATTTTGATGATATAAATAGTATGTCCTCCTTGTTATATTGCTAGTAAATCCTGGAAATGGGTCTCATTACTTCCCCCATACCTTCAGTGTTACTCAGAACTCCTTGTACTAAACAATTAAATGCAGATCTTTTTTCTCTTCTTTGTTTTCTAGACATGACATTATTCCTGTTGTTGTTCCTGGCTGCTGTATTGACCCCATCCCTTCTTCGAGATGACAATGAGGTATGGGTAAGGTTTAGTTTTTTATCAGAACAATTTAGGCAACTATGAAGGCTCGGAAGCCACCAGATCACTCTTCAAAACTGTAAAAGGCTAGATTGTGGAGTAAGTCACTTTGATCCTCAGCAATACACACACACACACACACACACACACACACACACACACACACGCATGCACACACACACATGCACACACACACACACACACACACACCCAAGAGTGGTTAAGTATATCTACTATGCAAACAATAAGTATGTACATGAGCCAAATATTTAAAATATCTTCGTATGCTTATCCTCCAAGATGAGGCTCAGTCACCTTCTTTAATGATGGAATGTATACTACCAGCAAAATTCCCTCCCCTTAGTTAGAAAGGTACTAAAAATTAGAAGCATTGGCGATTGCTGTAGCCTTCATTCTCTTCTTTGGCTTCTGCATTGAAGACTGCTAGAATTCCTCAAGAGTAGGGAGTGCCAACAACTAGTTAAACCTGCTTTGGAATATAAATTATATGTCTTTTGTTACCATAATCATATTGGTAATCTGGAGACTACTATATATGTGTTCATTCAAGTTTTGTGCATTCCAAGTTTCTTTCCTAAAAAGATTGTATTATATGGTACTTTTAAACTAGTCTCCTTCCCTTCATCCCTTCCCCATCTCTTCTCTCTTTGGTCTATTGATACTTCTTTATAAATTTTCCAGATCCAAATAGCAGAGGGATTCAAGCCATGTTTTATGAATGAAGGTTTCTTTGAGAGTTACCATGGAGAACTGATTCATCTCTCAGTGTCATTTATTGTTGTTATTCTTGGTTTTACTTTGTGGTGTTTCAATTATTAGGGCACAATCCAATCCAAAATAAACCATTTAACATTTCATTCTCACATTTCAGTGTTTCTAGTATGTTTTTCTTTAAATCTCTACAACTTCCTGTTAAGAAAATATAAGCACACTCTTGTCTCATGGAATTTTTAGCTACCACAGAAGGTAGGATAACAAGCAGAAAATAATAATTCCTTTCTCAGAAGCCATATATTTTGTCTTTAGAAATTAAAAATCTTTAGGTAGAGTTTTCAGGTTAAAATGAAACATCTGAGTTTGGTAGTTTGGAGAGATAGCTTGGTGGATAATAGCATTTACTGCTCTTGTAGAGGACCATTTGGTTTCCAGCATCCACCTCAGGTGGCTTACATCCACATGTAACACACAATCCATGGAATCTGAAGCTCTTTTAAAGCTTCCACTGGCACTGCACTCATTACACAAACCCATACTGAACTCAAACATATATACTTAATTTAAAAAATGTTTTAGAAAATGATGCCATTCCCTTAATAAATAAACATCTGGGGATATTGTTACTTTACATGAAAATAAAATGTGAGGATTTTCAAGCAATGACTTTAACATGTACATCCTTTCTGCCTTAGAAATCACTAGCTGTGAGAGGCTGTTTCACACAAAGCTGTCATTAGTGCCTTCAGAACATAAATCGTTAGGGAAAGATGGACATGTCGCAGCCCCTGGAAATGCAGTGTGATTAGATCTATGGGTGCAATATCTGCAAAGTCTTGAGGGAAGTAAGACTGTAGAAAGGAGAAACAAGTGCTCCCAGCACTAAGATATGTATGTGAGAGTCATTCCATCAATAGTTATGCTGTAACATCTTGCTCTACACTTTAAGACAGCACATTTTCGGGTATGTTTATATCAGCAAGTGGCTCTTATATCTCTGCCAACTCACATAATATCACTCCATCCACCTGTGCACACAAATGAAAAAGGTAAATTTAAAAATCAGCATCTGAGCTAACTTAGCAGGCTTATTGCAGTCCAGTGAAATGTAAAGTCAGTAATGCTCAACTATTTTCAAGAACCCATTGACTCCAAATTGACTTGGATATTCTTTTACTTAAACCTGTCTTTGGAGTGAGCACAAAACCCTGTTACATAAAAAATTCTCTAATGCACACATATACTGGCTCTGGGCCTACACATTATCTCACAAGCTTTCAAACTTCTGGTCAGATGGCTATTGCCTCTTAAGGTCTGTAATAAATTATGTCTTCATCCTTAGAACTTCCTTTTTGCAGCCTAAATGAGTGTGAATGACTTAAGGTTCTATACTGTACATGGCTATCATTATAGATCTCACTTAAATCAAAATTGACATTTGTAGCCTCAGAAGAGTTTTTACTTTGACATGCCATAAATTCATTCTGTTCTCAAAATTTTTATTTAAAGTGTTTCTAATGAAAAGGCATAGATTTTCTTAAATGTATTATTATGGCTTAATGATTAACATTGTCCTGAGTACTTTAAAAATGGCTTTCATTAACTTTAGACAACTTATTCACCTCTATACAATCTTAACATATACTAACATGACTTTAATTTTATTTCCATTCAGAATATGAATTTTGAGGATTTGACAACAACTAGAGTGTCAGTACAAGAAGAGATTGTAAACAAGCATAACCAACTGAGAAGACTGGTTTCTCCACCTAGTAGTGACTTACTAAAGATGGTGAGGGCTCACAACAGGACAGTGCATTTGGAGAGCTGTGTTTGGAGCCTGAGGATAGCATCTGGCTTCTGCTGTGTGCTTTAAGAGGGTCTGCCTCTATTCTAGCTTCTCTTTAAAAAAGTATTCATTGTTTTGTATAAACATAAGTGCATGCACGTGGGTATGTATCCATTATATCAGAGTTGGTTCTTTACTTCTATGTCTTTAGCTGTGCAATGATCAGAGGAGAATTTATTAAATTTCTTTTATAACAGTGACTCATTGGTATTATGGAGCTATATCAATTATAGGTCCTGAATGAAAATCAAATCTTTTGAGTTTGGTCTCCAGTGAAATGCCACTATGTTATTTTGGCTCACTCTTCTCTCTCCTAATCTAGGGTCAGAACATTTCCCCTTTAAGGTCCAGTGACCTTTCATCTAAATAGTCTACTATCTAGATCCAAAACCAAAATCCATGTGTCTCTTAAGTTCATTTAATGAGGGAAAAAAATGAAGATAGGATTTATGAGGCAACTTCTTACAGGCGTAAAAATAATCTTAGTACTTCAAGATGGCTACTGCTACTAGCTCTACAGCAATTACTCAGCCTTTAAGGGTTCCTGTTGTGATTTCACTAAGTCATTAGATCTTTAAAGGTTTAGCATTTTTGGTGGCCTTGGGAAGACAGACTACTTGTATTTATTTGGTACAGGAGAGGCCATATACAAGTTGGAGTAACTTTGGACATAGGTTATAAAACTAGTAAGAAGACCATGAGGAGGGAATAGAGATGATAGAAGGCATGGGAAGTGGAAGGAAAGAGAACATGTGTGACATCAAATGGAGGCTGTGGGTGAGAGGGCATGCATGGGAGGATGGGCAGGATCAGGAAGATGGGGGAGGAAAATATGAAAAAATAAACTTATCTATAAATGCCACCATGAATGCTGAAAATATACATGCTAACATAAAATTTAAACATATACTATATTATATGCTGATAATGATGAAAATCAGAAAGCACCTACAGAAATTTTGCAAAGATCATGTGACTCTGAGTTTTGAGTTATTCTACGGATATCTTTTTTCCTTTTCCTCTTTAGCAATGGAACAATAATGCCCGAGTGAATGCGCAGAGATGGGCAAACCAATGCTCTTATGTACACAGTCCTCCAGAAGCCAGGACCACCAGTATGTAAACTCAAATTTACTTACAAGTGAATGGAGAGTCACACAGAAAAGCCCATCTTCTCATATTGTGCTAACAAAACGTTGTAAATAAACACGTATTCTGATACTTCCTTTTTTAAAAGTTAAATATCTCTGGGGCAGAGATGGCTCTGAAAGGCTCCACTTTGTGCTTATTGGATGTTTTATATTTTACACAAACTGTCTTTCCTGATGCCAGCTTTGTGCCTTCTCTGCTTTGACGATTAGAAACTGATGTCTTGATGAAAATAATTACCAATTAAGGCCTTATAAAGGAAGTTTGAAATTACAATCTCTTTTTTATTTTATCCTATTATGGTTTTATTTATGTGTATGTGTGTCTCTGTATATGTATGCATGTGTGCATGTATGTAAGAATGTTTCTAGAGGCCAGAAGAAGGCCCCAAACATTCTGGAGCTTACAGATTACAGGTGGCTGTTACAGTGCTGTTGTCACAGGTGGTGGTAAGCTACACTATATGGATGTTAGGAATTGGATTCAAGTCTGCTGAAAAAGGGAGGTATACTCCTACATGCTCAGCCATTTCTCCAGCACTATGAAATTAGAATTTTTTTCTTTAACCCCAATATCTTAATGATGTGGCTTGTTGTGCTTCCAAGCTATCTTTTTAATTATAAAAGATATGTTTAATTTGATCAACTAATTCTTCATTTTTCTCAAGAAATATCAAATATCTTGGCATTTACATTTACTATTACCTTCATTATTTTTGATGGGGAGAAGACAGATCTCACTCTATAGCCCAGGATATCTTCAAATTTCTGACCTTCCAATCTCAGCTTCCTAAGTATTGGAATTTTGTGTGTGCCACCAATTGTGAAAGCCACCAATGTGTGTGCACCTAGCTCTTCCTTCATTTTTGTCTGCTCATCTTCTGAGTGCCTAAAAGGACATATTATGTTAAATTAAAAATAAACTATGAAACAATATTTACATAAGAAAGTGTGAAAATGATAACAAAATTAATAAATGGGCCATGAGATAAAATATTTCCTGAAATATTAAAAATGATCACCTTTGGCCCAATTTAAACCTAGTAAATTAATAACCTCTTTTAAAGGTTTTACTTCTTAGACATTTCTAATTCAAAAACATAATGAATAAAAATTAATTTAAAAGGCTGCAATATTCAGTTAAAGTGTAAAGTAATTTTTTAATTAAAGAGCTTGATAAAAAAAATACTAAGTTATTTTGGGGGGTTAAAATATGCTTTTTTCCCATTCTCTGAAGGAAATCTGGCCCATGAAGTTTTAATATTCTAGTTAAGACATGACTGTAACATGAATTGCTAAACAGTCTTATTAGTAAAAAACCTGGAGCTATGAATTGGGGTAAAAGCTGAAAGATCAGAGAGCAAGCCAAACACATCTTACCTCTAGGAAATCCTCAGCCAAAGAGACAACTACTTCCTGTACACTCATACCTATATACCTGTCTGAGCCCTGTCATCTCACTTCTTCTCTCTTCCCAGCTATTTCACTTCCTCTTCCCACCCAGTACTATCACTTCCTGTCTGTCTGTATAGACCTCCAGACTTCTATGGTTAACTAGTGCTGGGTTTAAAGGTATGTGTCACTACAATGGGCTCTGTTTCCAGTGTGACCTTGAACTCACAGAGATCCGGATGACTCTCTGCCTCCTGAATGCTAGGATTAAAGGCATGGGCTACCACTGCCTGGCCTCTATGTTTAACATAGTGGCTAGCTTTTCCCCTGATCCACAGATAAACTTTATTTATTAGAGCACAAGTAAAATAGCACCTATAAACTTTGAAAACATAATCCCTTCTATTTTGTTTGCTTTGTACTTGTAGTTTTTAAAGAATGACTTTAAAGAAGGCCACATAGAACAATAGTCCTAAATATGGAAAATTCTTATAGGAAATCTCTAGCTCCTCTGGAGAGAAATGAAAGGAGTTCATCTTGGTCTTCTTTAAGACTGCAAATCCACATTTGGTACACATGAGGCACAGGCATGCACACAAGTACACACACACATACACATGTGCAGACAGGTATGCAGAATTTAATGGGTGGATGAATGAGTTCAAGGAGAGAAGCTACTGAAGAAAAGACTTCTCTATCTACTTAGTGCTCATGGTGTTTAGCGCGCACATGTTGAATACCTATGGTGCCTGTTCAGCTAAAAGTTCATCAGGTCTGAATCATGTCTCTTATGCAATATTCAAAATTGCATAATTGTGAGCAATGTCTTTAAAAAGCAGGGATTCTGTGTGCATGCATGTGTGTGTGTCCCACTTTTTTCTTTATTGCTGTCTTTGTGAGTGTTCGGTCTTTTTTCCTTAGACGTAATATGTGGTGAGAATATCTTCCTGGCAAGTTACCCAGCATCATGGTCTCGTGCAATCCAAAGCTGGTACGATGAAGCCAAAGATTTCAGGTTTGGTTATGGCCCAAATCCACCTAATGCATTAGTTGGACATTATACTCAGGTAAGAAAAAGTACTGTCTCTGTAAGTACTAGGCACAGAAATATTTTTAATTACTTGACTGATTTCAATGAAGAATTTCTATGCAGAGAATTTTTATTTTCTTTTAGAGACATGGTCTCACTATGTAGCTCAGAAGGGCTTTGAACTTCCTGTCATCCTATCACAGTCTCCCAATTTCAAGGAGTAGAGAGAGAGTGTACACCAACCGTACACCTTGGGGAAGATCTTGAGTGGTTGGTTGTACTTTGGTCTTGATACTCATTGGCTATTTGAGCTTCCATCTTTCAATGGCTTATCTAATCTTTGTAAGGGAACATATTATTTTTTTTTCTAACCATAATTTCTTGACTCGAGCCTCCAGAAAAGGGTAATGGCCTATATTCTAAGGCAACTTCACAGACTTTAACAAGACTGTGCATCTGGATGGCTCTTGAGTGAAAAGGGGAAAAATATCTTCTGGACTTTTATTACCAGAAACCCTGACAGCTAGCTTTCTACTGGATCTACAGGCCAGTCCTCAGGCCCTTTCCTATCAAATGCAATGACTCTTTTAGCAAGAATAATAAGATTGTAGCTCCATACTGTCCACTGTCAAAGAGGGTCTTCCAAACCTAGGAAGAAGGTGATGTGGGGATCCTGCTTGGCTGGGTAGAGAGGAGATGCAGATGTGGTATAGGCACAAAGCAACTCCAAATCACTGGCCTGATCAGATCCTGCAGTCTGAGAAACTTGAGCTGAAACACAGTTTCAGAGGGAACTAGGATATCCAAGGCCATAGCTCCACACAGAAGCACCTACCACATACAACTTCTAGGAAATATGCTGAGTGTCAGCCTTCCACCAGGCTGAACCAGCAAGGCTTGCAACCACTCATGATCCCTGCCCACACAGAAAAGAAGATACTCATGATCACAGCTTAGTATCTTCTGTGCTACTGGGAGGAAGTTCTGGTTCATCATCCAAGGCCATGGCTCTATGGACATAGGACACTTGATTCTGCAAAAGTTCTTCAGAGTAGTCACCAGCAAAATCTTGGTCAGTTTAATGTCTGACCAGGAATTGACCTGATGTCCAGGTTACCCTCTAGCTGTTTATGGTCACATGCCTGTGGAGTTGGAAGCAATGTCAGAGAAGTTCTACATCACACCATGGTCCTCCTGGTGTCCATAGATTCTTTGATGCCTTTCATTTTGACACAAAGGTCCTTGGCCTCAGTCCAGCCTTCTGTATCCTCATCATCTTGGAAACTGTCAAAGATGACAAAGAAGAAAGCTTCTCAGAGATGGGGCTGAAGCCACTCTCAGCCTCCATAAACTCTGCTGAGTGCTTCCTGAAAGATTTGCCAGACTAGCTGACCAACAGCAGCCCCTTAGGGATGTTCTAACATATGTATTTTGAATCAATCACTTAACTATGTCTATAAGGCATATAGAAACAAAGTTTACTAGCAGTATTTTTAATTTTGTATTTGTTTTTCTGCATTATTTTCCTCTCTGACCTGTGCCCTGTCTTCTTCTCTGGGTATATAGGTTGTTTGGAATACATCTAACCAAATTGCATGTGGAGTTGCTAAGTGCTCTGGGGAATTATTGCAATTCATATATGTTTGTCACTATTGTCCTCCGTAAGTATCCACTTCAAAGTTTATTTTCAACAACGACAAATGCAATTTGACATTTTAAAATTATCATGGTATAAAAACAAATTAAAGATATAATTTACACAGAGAGGAAAATAAAAACTTCTAAATATTCCCTAGAGTTGAAACTTATTTAACTAAATCTTTGAAATGTCCATCTCATCAGTTCCACGAATCACACTCGGAAATGTTTTCCCTATCTTTAAAAATGATTTCTCTTCCATCCTCCATTGCTGTTTTCTGGACTAATGGTGACCTCATGAGGACCCAAGTATAAGGATTGTGAATTCCTATTGTCAGTTCATGCTATGTTCATAGGCTACAAAGCAAACTTTTAATAGTAGAGCAGGAGTGAACATGAGTGAATGACACGGGTTAGTGATTGTGGGCTTTTAATTGATTAATCCTACCCCTGATTATATAGAGTGTTGTATCTATTTTTTAAATTTAATTGTTGAGGTGCAGTAGTGGTTCACACCTTTAATCCTAGGACTTGGGAGGTAGAGTCAGGCAATCTTTGTGACTTTGGGGCTGGCCAGGGCAACACAGAGAACCCCTGTCTCAAACCCCCCCCAAAAAAAGGTTTGTTTTATTTTTTATGAATTTCATATAGGCGTACTGTATTTCCATCATTTCCACACTTCCGTCTACTCGAATCCTTCCTACCGCACACTTCCTCACAAATTCATGATCTCAGCTTTCTTATTGTACATGCACAAAGCCACACATGGACAAACATAGATGCAGATGTAATTAAAGTATTTTTAAATACAAAATAAGTTAACAGATTATGAATATATATTCATTTTTCATGGAAATTTTTTTAAGAGCTCAAGCACAGCATAGAAGGGAAGTGAATTTCTGGCTTTAAAATCAAGATCTAGAGAATGAGTTTTTCAGAATTTTTTAGTAAATTCTAAGGAGAAAGATTTAAGATTTTAGCTCTCTTAACTATTTGAAATATATTAAGGACCTCTCAATGTGCCTTTGAAGTTCAAGACTTAGTAAATTCTTACAG
>CABHPH010153338.1:857-50606 GCA_902168325.1 Peromyscus nudipes
GTGTGTGTGTGTGTGTGTGTGTGTGTGTGTGTGTGTGTGTGTGTGTGATATAATATTCCATTGTATGAATATACCACAAGTTCTTTACCTGTTGCAGTGCTGAGGGATCTTTGGCTGTTTTCAGTTTGTGGCTGCTATGAATATTTCCATATATTCTTTCTGATGGATATAAACACTAATTTCTCTTGGGCATGTAACCAGGGGCAGAATTGCCAGGTTGTTGTGGGATATTTGTACACTGTGTGAAGATGTATTGCTGTGATTGGTGTAATAAAAAGCTGAATGGGCAATAGCTAGGCAGGGGAGTGTAGGTGGGATTTCCAGGCAGAGAGAGAACATTGGGAAGAAAAGGCAGAGTCACCAACCAGATACAGAGGAAGCAGGGTGGGCAGTACGGAGATGAGGTAACAGCCTTGTGGGTGAACATAGATTAAGAAATACGGGTTAATTTAAGATATAAGAACTAGTTAGGAACAAGCCTAAGCTAAAGCCGAGCTTTTATAATTAATAGCAAGCCTCCATGTCATTATTTGAGGGCTGGCAGTCCCGAAGAAAAAGTGCAACTATGTCAGATCAGAGGGTAGGGCTGTATGTGGCTCTGGAAGATGCTACTGAGTAGTTCTGTGCAGTGGACACACTGTTTCACACCCACAGTAGATGACATTCTGGGAGGGCATGGTCTCACCACCGTTTGGCCATTGTGGTGAGGGGATTGCTGGATTTACATTGTGGTTTTAAATTATACTTCTCCCGTAATCAGAAATATGTACACGTCTATTTTTTTTTTTTTTTTGAGATAGGGTCTCACTGTGCATCCCAGTCTGGCCTCAGATTCACGAGCCTCTTGCCTCAGCTTCCCTACTGCTGGGATCAGAGATGTGAACAGTCAGGCCCAGCTTAGCTGTCCTCCTATTTTGTGATGCTGGGGGTTGAATCTAAGGACCTGTGAATGCAGGGCAAGGCTATCATCGAGCTGCATCCCCAGCCCCAGCAATGAATTTTAAAAATAAAATTTATTACATGTATTTGTTGATTTAGTGTGCGTGCTTGTCGTGTGTGTGTGTGTGTGTGTGTGTGTGTGTATGGAGGTCAGAGGACAACTTGTAGAAGGTGCTTCTCTCCTTCTACCACATGTCCCTGGAATCAGATTCAGGTTATAATGTTCGCACTCACAGCCTGCCCAGCATGTTTTATTGACTCAGAGTGTCTCTGATGGTGGGCAGGGCCAGTCAGACTTTGGACTGATGCAAACTCATGCTTCCGAGTGCTTCCATTAGGACTCAGGGTCCTGGTAGCTCTGAGGTGTCCACCTCTCCACAGAGAAGTGGCAAGGCTGTTCGCAGAGAGGGGGCGTGAGACAGACTCTGGAAGACACAGGGCCATGGGATGCTGAATTCTAGAGGGAGTGGAGACACTGTAGGAAGCAGCCCTGGCCTGCTGCTGCCTGGGTACCACCTAGATCTAACAGCTCTGCTCTGTCCCCACAGGGAGGGCCCCCTTCATCTCCACCTTCTCCCATCCTGTGTCAGCTAATATGAGGGGATTTCTTTCTTGGCAGCTGAAGGGCCATGGGAAATGGTCCTATTCTTTCCCTTTCTCCCATGCTCGTTCTTTAGCAGCTGTTCTAGAAAAGGCCAGTCAGTCCCTCACTATGTCCCAGGTTCCCTGTGGGTTTATCTCAGGCATGCAACATAATGGCCCAACGAAGAAGGGGCTTGGTGCCTTGTTCCTCAGAGATGGCAAAGTGAGGTTCAGAGAGGTTAAGGAGCAGGCCAGAGGCAGCTCAGCTTGTCTGCGCTTGTAGGCTGGTTGGGTCCAGAAGCCTGGGTCTTTAGTTCTGTTGGGTTCTGTAACTTCCACCATGCCCTCTGTCTATCCTGAGGCTCACAGACACCCGCCACTGCTTCAGGGATTGTTGCCCCTCCCCACACGTGCCACTCACAAGTCCTGGAAAGACGTAGATCGTGCCACAGGGAAGGAAAGCAGTCCGTCCTGGCTGCAATGGAGCCCCCTACATTCCACTGCCCCATCTCTGGCTACGTCTCATCCGTCTCTCTCTCCAACAATGCCTTGCTCTTTGGGAATACTCAAATGTATTTCCAGAATGCTATGCTTGGTATCACGGCAGGAGACTAGTAATTAGAGGAAGCGACATCAAGATAAACATACAAAAGAAGCCACGTGATAGAGAAAGACTGGAAGCCCTTCCCTACCTGGGCTTCAGACAGCACACAGAGCATGTGTGAGAACAGCCTGTGCTATACAAACACCACAGGGAGGTGAGTGCTGTGTCAACACACTGTAGAGCATCACAGACTGTGGCCCAGGGCTCTGTGGGCTTTTCCCTCAGCTCCAGATCTTTCCATTCTTGGGAGTATATTCCCTTTCTTAATGAACTATCTCTATTTCTATTTTGAACCACATGCCCCTGGTGCCACCATCTGCAGTGCAACATGTGAACTCAGAAGCTCTAGTGGGTGCCATTGGGACTCAGATCTGTGCCCGTAATAATATTTCTCTCTCTCTCTCTCTCTCTCTCTCTCTCTCTCTCTCTCTCTCTCTGTCTCTCTCTCTGTCTCTCTCTCGATGCAAATTAGAATACCGGGTGCCATGGCATCCTATAGAACTGAGCTCAAATCCCTCTATCCTCTGTGCTGTATGGACACGGCCTCGGCTGGGCCCCAGACTCTCATTTTCCTCAACTGTAAAACGGAAATGAGAAATCATACTCCACGGGGTTCTGGTGAGAAGCAAGGAAGCAAATGAAGGCCCAGGGCTATGCTTGGCGTGGAGGAGCGGGGCGCTCAGTCCTGCTTTTTATTGTCACAGCTTCATTTGTCCCTGGAGTCGCAGCTCGCGGGGAAACCTTCAAGACCTGTTTCCATGTAGGCTCCATAGGAACCTGGCAGTAGCTGCAGCCTGGAACACTGCTGACCCCCTTGCCAGCTTCTCTCTGGGGATCTCCAGGCAGGATCTGAGCTGTGAGGCCTCTGCTTGTTTCTAGGTGCAGAGAAAACAAACATTATTTTAGAAACATTAATAATTGAGACTTTTCGGCAAAGAATTGGCCGGCACTGGGGGAATTGAAAATTAAGACGAAGACATTAACTACCTTCAGCGGACTCCCTGGTGAATAATTCATGTGGCCAGAGCCCACAGCGGCCTAGAGAAACAGAAACCCTCAGCATCTGTCCTTCCTGCTCTGTCCCCTTATTTTCCTGACCCGTCATAGAGATGGGGCCCCGCCCTCTGGAGAAGGGGCAAGAGTAGGATTCTGCTGGAGTTTTTGATGCCATCTTGTTGCTGTGTGACCTTTGATGAATTCAGCTCATCCACGAGCAGGAGCCCTGCTTGGCGTCACCTTGGCACTGCTGAATCCTGTAGACCCAAGTGGTGGAAGAGACCCAGAGCAGCCAGCAAGGCCTTGGCTGCACAGCTTTTGTAAAACAGCTCTTTCCCTCTTGTTCACATTTCTTCCCCTAGTGCTCCTTTACTGCGGGTCTGCTCTGTGACTGTGACAGAGTCCCGATGCCAGGGGACATCTACAGCTCAGGGTTCCTCTACTGACGAGGAATGCAAGCAGCAGACATGGCAAGAGCCTCCGATTCCAGCCTCAGGGTGACTGGCGAGGATATATGGTGGACGGTGCTCCTGAACTGAACCCTGTCAGGGAGAGATGGTGTTTTTGCTGTTTTCCGTTGCTGTAACAGAATGCCTGAGACTGGGTGACTTAAAGAGAAGAATGGCTTGTTTGGCTCTTTCTTCTGGAGGCTGGGGTGTCCAAGAGTGTGGTGTTGCCATCTGCTCTGCTTCTGGTGAGGGCATCTAGGTCACAACTTGGTGGAAGAGGTGGAAGGGCCAGCGGGCAGGCTTTGCTGACAAGGCAGGCTCTTGTGGAAAGCAGTTGTCTCACGAAAGTCCCAAATGGGAACTTGGTTCAGAGAGAGAGAGGGCCTTAACTCTACACAGGGATGGACACCTTCCCATCCCAGTCATTGGCATCAGATTTCAGCACGAGGTCTGCAGGGACACACCACATCTGAACCAGAGCATATGGGTGGCTGGGAAAGGGAGGGGAGGCATTTTCCATTAGAAAAAGCACTGTTAAAAAAAGAACCCCATAAGAAAGAAAGAAAGGTCCTCTGTCCGGACTGTATGGAGGGCAGTGACATGTGTGGTGAGCTGGACTGAGGCTGGGCTGTGGGAGGGTGTCAAGGGTTAGAGTGTTTGTATTTGGACTTTTCATGGAGGGCCATGAGGAGCTAATGGAGGCTTAAGCAAGAGTTACCATGGTGATTGGTTTGATGTCCGCACTAGGGAGGAAGGGAACACCACAGCCCTTGTCTTGTGGTGAGAACTCTCAGGCTGGTTTCCACTCTTGCATCTATGGCTGACTCTGTTCTTTTCAAAGACAAGTCTTCCTCCATTTCTCAAGTCTACCAGCCTCACACTTCTTTCTGTTCCTTCATCACTTTGTTCTCTGTGTTAGGAAAAAGTGAGGGGCTTCGGAGGTCACCCCATCTCCTATGCCGAGTGGCCTGTTCAAAGATGATCATTCCTGCAGGTCGAGTGGCACCATATATATATAATATATAGAATATATATAATACATACATACATATGCATACATACACATATACCACACACACATATATATGCCATGAAAGTAGAAGGAGTGCTGTGTGGGAGAAGAGGAGTCTAAAGGGAGGCATATAGCTTCAGTTGTTCTAAACAAACATTGAACCGTTCAGCAATTCAGCCCTCTCTACCTCCCGGGGAGACACACATAGGTGAGGAGGCCAGTTGTCCATTGCCACCCATGTGCATCTCTGGTGGAAACAGCCTGTCTTCCCCCTTCCTCACTCCAGGATGGTCAAGGTCCCACTCCCTGGGGTGCTCCTGCTTCTTCAGAGCGACACCATACCATGGATATCCCTGTTGACCCACCTGTCCTTTCTGTAGACCAGCTTTGGGACTCTGAGGCCTCCAGGCCAAGGAAACACGAGTATGTTGTAGTCTCAGGCCCAGAAGGCTGGCAGTGTGGCTCTTCAGTGAAATCTCCTATGAGAAAGAGGACACGTGTCACGAATCTGGGCCATAGGCAGCCAAGGGCAGACTCACTCTTACCATGCTGTCTGCATGTGCTGAGCATCCCCGCCCCCAGCTACCCTGCACTGCCTGGTGAGGCTCAGTCAGGTGAGCTGAATGCCACCATTCCTCTTCAAGTTCTGGCTTCTTCATTTAGGAAATGTCCATGCCATCCACTTGGTTGCAGACTCCGAGGTGGAGGTGAACAAGCCATGTTGGGAGATATCTCCGAGATCACCCTGATCTGGGATCCACTGTAACAGTGGCTGCCCTTGGCTGCGGACCCGTTATGTGGCTGAACCAAGTGCTCTGTCCAAACTGTTCTGTCTAGTGACTGTAGGAGGCACGACTGCCACTTCATTGTATGGATCAAAAAGACTGCTGAGAACGTAGGGAAAAGGGGCCAGCTAAAGAAACCCACCAGAGCTAGTGAAAGAAACCCACACTAGTCATGAAAGAAACACTTTAGCCCCGAACCCAGAATCAAAGAAACACACCCGACCCTGAAACCAGTGCCAAAGAAACATATTTTGTCCCTAGAATCAGAACCAGTGAAAGAAATACACCCTGGCTCTACAATTAGAGCCAAAAGGCTAAAAAAGGACCCGTGAAAGAAACACAGTTTGGCCCTGAAATCAGAGCCATCTCTGCTCCTGACCAATGAAACTAACCAATCCCTGAGCAGAAAATCTTCTCCCTGGAGAAACTCCGCCCCTAAGAAGCCCTATATAAGCCCCTCTGTCTGTTCAGTTGTGGGCTGTGCTTTCCCACCCTGGCAGAGGTAGCCACTCTCTTGGACTCCTCCTTCCCAAATAAATCTCTTTCTCAAAAGAGGGTGAAGGTCTTCATTCTCTGGGGCAGAGTAGAAGAACCTTGCTGAGACGTCCCTTAGGGGGACTGAGCAGAAAAAACCTTGTGGAGAAATTCCCTTAAGGAGGCTGAGCAGACAAAAAGTAACACCTTTTCACTGGGGCCAGAAGAGATTGCTACATTTTTGCAGGGGTTTCTCCTTTAGCAGAGTGAAGTTAAAGAAGCAACATCTTGAGCCGGAGAGAAGCAGCAGAGCTTTGCTGGGAAGCCCTCTTACCGGGGTGGGGTGGGGTGGGGTGGGGGTTGCGGGGGTTGCGGGGTGGGGATGGGGGGGAGGGTGGGGGGGGGGGGATGGGGGGAGCGGGGGGGGGCTGGGGGATGGACGGAGCAAAGCTCAGCTGTAAGGGCTCTTTAGGAGAGGAGTGGGATTGCTATATCCTGCAGGGAGACCACTCCCCACTGCACCCCAGCTTCAGGTATGGCCTGACTTCCCAACAAGTCAGGGTACCTCTCCCTTCAGGGCTGAGCTGTCCTGTGACTCTGCCCTCCAGAGCTGTCCTATTGTGGCTTCCTGATAAGTCAGGATACCTTTCCCTCTAGAGCTGTAACACTCATAGAGAACACATACTTCCAGACACACAGCTCATGTGTGGCAGTTCTGAGACTAGATGCCTAAAGATTCTCTACCCAGGGTCTGTTTTCCTGGCTGCTGTGAACTCCAGGATTGGAACTTAGCACCCTTTGCTTACACTGGCTGCTGTGTTGTGTGTGAAAGATTTTCATCAGAAAGAAAAGGATTCCAGACAGGCTTTCACAAATGGATTTGATGGTCCTTTGAGTAGAACATGTGGCCCGAAGATCCACATCAGCCTGTCTTTACAACCTGTCATCTTGCAACCTGAGGATGTTATCCAGCTACTAGACCTGGTGTGTGATGTTTTTAACTTCTGCAGTCTCTCTGATCACCGTGGGCATTTCAAGAATTAATGGGGTGAACCAACAACAAAACCAAAAAATAACAGGTATTAACAATCACTAGTCATAAAAATCTCTTAATATCAAAGGACTCAATTCACCTATAAAAAGACACAGGCTAACAGAATGGATACAAAAACAGGATCCATCCTTCTGCTGCATACATGAAACACACCTCAATTATAAAGACAGACATTACCTCAGAGTAAAGGGTTGGGAAAAGATTTTCCAATCAAATGAACCTAAGAAACAAGCTGGTGTAGCTACCCTAATATCTAATAAAATAGACCTCAAATTAAAATTAATAAAAAGAGATGGAGAAGGACATTTCATATTCATCATAGGAAAAATCCATCAATGAAGTCTCAATTCTGAACATTTATGCCCCAAATACGAGGGCATCCACATTTGTAAAAGAAACATTACTAAAGCTTAAATCACACATCAAACCGCACACACTAATAGTGGGAGACTTCAACATCCCATTCTCACCAATGGACAGGTCTGCCAGACAGAAACTTAACAGAGAAATAAGGGATCTAACAGATGTTATACCTCAAATGGACTTGACAGACATCTATAGAACATTTCACCCAAACACAAAAGAATATACCTTCTTCTCAACACCTCATGGAACCCTCTCTAAAACTGATCACGTACTCGGCCACAAAGCAAATCTCAACAGACATAAAAAATTTGAAATAACCCCCTGCACCTTATCAGATCATTATGGCTTACAGTTAGAATTCAACAACAATGCAAAATGCAGAAAGCCTACAAATTCATGGAAACCACCAATGAATCAAGGAAGAAATAAAGAAATTAAAGACTTTCTAGAATTCAATGAAAATGAACGCACAACATACCCAAACTTATGGGACACTATGAAAGCAGTGCTAAGAGGAAAGTTCATAGCACTAATGCCCACATGAAGAAGGTGAAGAAATCCCACACTAGTGACTTAACAGCACACCTGAAAGCTCTAGAACAAAAAGAAGGAGGAGTAGATGACAGGAAATAATCAAACAGAGTTGAAATCAATAAAATAGAAACAAAGAACAATACAAAGTATCAATGAAATAGAGTTGGTTCTTTGAGAAAATCAACAAGGTAGACGAACCCTTATCCAAACTAACTAAAAGCAGGGAGAGAATATCCAAACTAACAAAATCAGAAATGAAAAGGGAGACATAACAACAGACATTGAGGAAATCCAGAGAATCATTAGGTCATACTTCAAAAACCTGTTCTCCACAAAATTGGAAAATCTAAAAGAAATGGACAATTTTCTGGATAGGTACCACATACCAAAATTAAATCAAGACCATATAAACAATTTAAATAGACCTAAAACCTCTAAGACAATAGAAACAGTCATTAAAAGTCTTCCAACCACAAAAAGCCCAGGACCAGAAGGTTTCAGTGCAGAATTCTACCAGAATTTCAAAGAAGAGCTAATTCCAATACTCCTCAAATTGTTCCACACAATAGAAACAGAAGGAACATTGCCAAAATCTTTTTATGAAGCTACAGTTACCCTGGTACCCAAACCACACAAAGGTGCAACAAAGAAAGAAAATTACAGACCAATCAATCTCCTTCAAGAACACTGATGTGAAAATACTCAATAAAATACTGGCAAACCGAATCCAAGAACACATAAAAATATCATCCACCATGACCAAGTAGGCTTCATTCCAGAGATGCAGGGATGGTTCAACATATGAAAATCTGTCAATGTAATCTACTACATAAACAAACTGAAAGAAAAAAAACCCCACATGATCATCTCATTAGATGCTGAAAAAGCCTTTAACAAAATCCAACACCCCTTCATGATAAAGGTCTCAGAGAGATCAGGGATACAAGGAACATACCTAAACATAATCAAAGCAAGCCAGTAGCCAACATCAAATTAAATGGAGAGAAACTCAAAGCGATTCTACTAAAATCAAGAACAAGACAAGGCTGTCCACTCTCTCCATATCTATTCACTATAGTACTCGAAGTTCTAGCTAGAGCAATAAGACAACAAAAGGAGATCAAGGGGATACAAATTGGAAAGGAAGAAGTCAAGTTTTCACTATTTGCAGATTATATGATAGGGTACATTAGTGACTCCAAAAATTCTACCAGAGAACTCCTACAGCTGATAAACACCTTCAGTAATGTGGCTGGATACAAGATTAACTTAAAAAAAAGTAGCCCTCCCATATACAAAAGATAAATGGGCTTAGAAAGAAATCAGAGAAACAACACCCTTTATGATAGCCACAAATAATATAAAATATCTTGGGGTAACTCCAAACAAGTGAAAGACCTGTATGACAATAACTTTAAGTCTTTGAAGAAAGAAATGGAAGAAGATATCAGAAAATGGAAAGATCTCCCATGTTCATGTATAGGTAGAATTAAAGTAAAAATGGCAATCTTACCAAAAGCAATCTACAGATTCAATGCAATCCCCATCAAAATTCCAACACAATTATTCACAGACCTTAAAGGAATGAATAACCTAACTATTGTAGATCCTTCATCCAGTAACTGATGGAAACAGATGCAGAGAGCCATGACCAAGCACCAGTCCAGTCGAAGAGAGGGAAGAGGGATTCTATGAACAATGAGCATTAAGACCATGATGAGGAAACTTACACTTACAACCGAACCAAGCCAGTGGGAACTCATGAACTTTGGACCAACAACTGTGAATCCTGCATGTGACTGGACTGGGCCCTCTGCACGGGTAAGACAGTTGTGTAGCTTGGTCTGTTTGAGGGGCCCCCAACAGTGGGATGAGGATCTATCCCCTGGTGCAAGAACTGGCTTTTTGGAACCTATTTCCTATGGTGGGATGCCTTGCTCAGCCTTGATGTAACGAGGAGGAGCTTGGTCCTGCCTCGACTTGATATGACTTCCATGGGAAGCCTTACCCTTTCTGAGGAGTGGATGGGGGCAGGGTAGAAAGGAGGTGGGAAGAGGGAATAGGAGGAGAGGAGGGAGGGGAAACTGGTTGGTATGTAAAATAAATTTAAAAAATTAATAAAAAAAGAATTAAGAAGTGATCACAGTTTGACCAATTCTCATTGGATAGACTTTTCAATGCTTAGATCCAGATGGTTCATTCCAGAGTGTTTATTAAGCACCTGCTGGATGCAAGGCATTGCTATCAGTGCTGAGGATACAATGTCACACCTGCTGGGAACAGGTGCTATTGTAGGTTCTGGGGATACAACCATGACCATGCACAGTCCCTCATGGCGTTAAAGGTTCACTGGGGAGGCAAATTTGTCAACTCACAGCTCTGAGAGTATATGCAGGCAAACGAGTTGGATATAGGCTGGGGGAGGAAACCTTCGCAGGGCAGAGATACCCGAGTTGAGTTCTGAAGGAAGCATAGGAAGTGACCAGGGAGAGGGAGCAGTGCATACCCCAGTTAGGAACATTGGTACTGCAACGGCCCTGGGGTGGGGTGTGTGCAGCTGAGGAAGTGAATGTTCCACAGAGAGGGAGTTGAGACCACAACTGTCAGAAGGACAGACTTTTGGTAGTCATGATGAGAATTCTATCTTGAAGTGGTCACATCCGCGCCAGCTTTGTAATGGCGTCACACACCCACCTCTTCTGCAGCTCAGAATCCTGCAGGTTGGCACGATGGCTGGGCTCTGCTGGTGGTGTTATGGTCTGCCTGGGGCTCAGCTCACCTTCATTAGGCTTGTCCATGTGGTCACCATCCAGGTCCCATCTGAAGTGTGATGGACCGTAAAGCTGGAAGGAATGGGCTCCTGGGGATTTGGAGCTACAGCATCACTTTGGGCTTGGTATGGCCAAGGCACCTGGTGGCTCTTAGATACCCCTTCTTCAGATAGT
Organism: Peromyscus nudipes; assembly: GCA_902168325.1. Lineage (NCBI taxonomy): Eukaryota > Metazoa > Chordata > Mammalia > Rodentia > Cricetidae > Peromyscus > Peromyscus nudipes. The sequence continues at coordinate 11,598 of CABHPH010153338.1, forward strand.
TGCTTTTGACAGGATGGGGAACATTTCACCTTCGTATTGGTAATTGTTTTTTGTGTTACTGTGACCCCATACTCAGCTGGGGGAAAGGTTTATTTGGCTCACGGTTGCGGAGGGTTTGGTCCATCATGGTTTGGGAAGGCAGAACAGGGTGGCTCCATCTGTGCTGATGGGAGTGAGTGGCATGGGCTGTTCACATCATGGTTAACCAGGAAGCAGAGGACACAGCTGGAACTCTGGGGTGGATAACCTTCAAAGGCCTACCCCTAATGACTAACTTCTACCAGCCAGAACCTACTTCCTAAAGGAAGTTCCTATGTTAGCTCACACCGAGGACAGAACATTTAACACAGGAACCTGAGGGAGCATACAGATTCACACCACAGACACTCACACTCAGGGTATTGTGTATCAAAGGCTAGAGCTGGGCAGGCTCTATGAAGTGGGTCTCACTCCAGAGTTGAGAGTGAGGCAGTCCCAGTGAGTTGAGACTGAGGCAGTCTCAACTTAGTCTTAGGCCAGACCCAGTTACATGCCCTCTTCCCCTCTCTGCCAGTCTTCCCTCCTCACTTTCCTCCTTGGGTACAGCCTGGATAGCTCCCACAAGAGTCCCCAACTTAAACCAGCTTTTGGAGGACCCAGCCTGAGACATTGTCCTGTCCATTCCCACCTGCACTGAGCTGCTGGCTCAGGAGGAGTTGAAGTGGGCGGAGCAGGGAGGAACATGAATTCAGAGTGACAGGTACTCCGGCAAGGAGGAAAGGCAAAGTACCATCCAGGCTGCTGGCTGAGGCCAAGGTGAACTTAGGAAGGGAGGCCCTGCTGGGCAGGCCTATGAGAACTACTGGCTGGATGCCTTTACCACCTTCCTATTTTATGCCTACATGGAGTCTGAGGGTCTCCTTAGTCTGCTGACCAGGAAGAACTGGCAAACGGCTCTTTTCCCAGCTCAGGAACCAGCACCCCTGGCCACACATTATTCTAAGTCTACCGACAACCTCAATGCTGGGATAGTGTGCAGGAAAGGAAAAATTACCTAGTTGACAAATAGGCCTCCCTTCAAGTGCCTACCTGTTCCCTATGCTGGGGTGGGAGGGAGCCCCTCTGAGACACATCTGTTGGGCACATGTGAGGAAGGAAGGAATGGCCCGAGGCACATGCATTCTGCACTATTTCACCTGGGGATCCTGAGCCACCTGTGACGGCACACTGCACTCCAGGCCTGGGAAGGTGCAGCTTTCGTCTTTAGATTTGGTCCTTCATCTTTCTGCCCCTCTTCCGTTTAGTGATGCTGAAGACATGGAAGTGGATGTTGGAGATGTGAGACATGGGGAGTCCTTTCTCGGGCTGCAACCAAACATGCCTCAGGCAGGAAGGAGAGAGAGGTGCTGTGTTCAGAGTCCCCAAGAAACAGCACACTCAGGCTCTGTACATGGGTGGCCTGCTGCCAGGGACACCATTGTCTGCAAATGTCTTTAGAGCAGAGTGCCAGAGTAGAGAGCTTAATGGTTAAGGCCATGGACTGCAGAGCTAGATTCTGTGTTCAAAGCCCAGTTCCTTCACTCACACAGAGACATCTTATCTGTGTCTCAGCTCCCCACAGGTAAAGTGGATTAACAACGGTAGACTGCATAGATTACCCTCATCTGCTGTCAAGGAACCCCCCAAACTCTTATACAGTGAGCAAACTGACATCAACTTTCAGAAAATGGGAAATGAGGGGGACAGAGATGGAGAAGGGGGAGAGAAAGACGGGGAGAGAGGAGGAGGGGGAGAGAGAACACATAGCAAGTAAAATAGGAGTGTAGATCCTAGTACCCCGCAACTCGAGCACTGCAACACTGGGTTTGGAGACAGGAGGATTTCTCAGACTTGGAAGCAGGATTGGGATGGGGAAAATCATGGGCAGTTTTGTTTGTTTGAGACAGAATCTTGCTATACATATATCCCAGGCTGACTTCAAACTCACAGTCCTTCTGCCTCTGCGGTCTCCTTGGGTAATAGTGTCACCACTCACTGGAGATTTTTCTTATAAAAAGCTACGCACTCACCACATTGTCCCAAACTCTAGTCCTCGGGCTGATGGTCTGATGCAGTGAACTGTACAGCCTCTGGTAACACAAAGTCCTGTGCCCAAATGTTCCTAGAGTTTAATCTCCAAACTAAGAGCAGTCTGGGGGCCTGTCAGCCAGAGAACCAATGCACTGTGCAATACCATTAGGCAGTGAGCTTGACTTTGGGTGACTCACAGTGGGCAAGAAGGGCTAACCCAGAGGGACTTCCTACTGCACAGAATAGCCATGACCTGGTGCATATAATAGACCATCAGAACGCTGCTTGGTATTCTACTGTGGGGGCATGGGACTGATGTATGCGTTTGCAACGGTCACAGCTGCACAGTAACCAGGGTGGGTTTTGCTGCATGTAAGTTACGGCAGACAGAGGGAACAGCGTGTGCAAAGGCAACAGGGGTGGTGCTGTGACTCCGGGGTGGGACAGGATAGGAGGTGATGGTGTGAGGAGCTGCCAGGAGGGGGGTACCTGGGTGTTGGGAAAGTGCTGGATGGTCCTTGGCAGCTGAGTAGAAGCAGATGCTTTCTTCAGAAAGATCACCGTGTCTTCTTAGATCCCTCCCTCCCTCTCATTTGAATTTTTGAGCAAAATGTAAAGCCCAGGAGACTGTCTTCAGACTCCTGTCTTCTCTGTATAGGACGCACACTCTTCATTTTGCACCCCCCTACTCCCTCCCGGTTACCTCCCTGGCCCTGACTGGTGTGTGTGTTTTTTGACTCCAGAGTTACAGGCATGGGAAGAAGGAGATCCAGGGAAGCCACATTCCCCAGTCCTGGCTTGAACACAGACACCATCTGGTGCTGTCATTTAGATTTTGAGTGTCCCCTGAAGGCTCAGCGTCAGGCACTGTTAGGAGGTATTGCACCTCTAGACCCTCCTAGAGGGTGATACTGGAGTCACAGCTCCTTCTCCTCTCTTTCTTGGCTGTGAACAGGCCTCCTCTGCCACATGCTTTCCCATAACGTGCTGCCAGAGGCCCAAAGAGGCAGGTCCAAGAGACCATGGACTGAACACTCCGGAACCAGCTGCCTCCAAAAGCCTCGTCTCTAAGCTGATTGTTACAGGTATTTGCCATCAATACGATGGCACTGTCTGGGGACTTTAAAAACAACTGACTCACAGTCCACAGAGTGGGGCAGCCTGGGCACCTGGAGTTTTAAACGTTCCCCAGTGACGCTGATGAACAGGTGTAGGTGACCCACGGGTGTAGGGGAAGATGAAGCTATGGGTTGGGTGTCTCGGTGGATAGGAGAGGTGTCAGGGACTGTGGGACAGTTGGGTGTGAGGATGCATCTGTGGTGAGGGACACGCGAGGTTGTTAGAGGAAGGGACCAGGCTTGGCCTTGGTGTCACTGGGCCTAAGAAGCCTGTGGCTTCCATGATGAGATCCAGTGTGCTGTAGCGTCCCACAGTTCCATCTCAATCTGTGTGCTCATCTTTCTAACGGGGGAGGGGTGACCAAGCCTCCCTCAGAGCTAGGCATGCAGAAAACAGGGGCTCAGTGCTGCAGCTGAGTCTCTGTGCCCCCCTCAACACTTGTGTGTGTGCATGTGTATGTGTTTGCGTGTGTATGTGGTACATGTGTAGGCATTATGTTCATGTGGGTTTGCATGAGTGTGTGGGCCAGAGGTTGATGTGGGGTATCTTCCTCAAGATCTCTCATTGGATCGGGAGCTTACTGGCAGGCAGAGTGGCTGGCCAGTAAGCCTCAAGGATCCTCTTGTCCCCATCTCCCCAGGACTAGGATTACAACAGGTGTGTACCACCTCAGCAGTTTTTTTTCTTTTTTCGTTCTTTTTTTCTTTTCTTTTTTTTTTTTTTTTTAAAACACGGATTCTGGGGGATCAAGCTCAGGTCTCCGTACTCGTACAACAGCGCTTTGCTGGCTAAGCCGTCTCTCCAGCTCCTGACTCCTATGTTGAAATGCAATCTCCCACCCCTCTGGTGCTGGGAGATAACAGGAGGCTTTTGAATCACAGGGGTGAGGCCCTCATGAATGGGATTAGCATCTTGGTGAAAAATGTCACAGACAAGTGTCCTTGCCCTTTCTCCCTGTGACATTACAGGGCAAAGGTTGCCATCTATGATCAAGTGGTCCCTCCTGTCAGTGCCTTGGACCTTAGACTTTGAAGCCTGTAGGAAACCGTGTCTCGGGAAATGTATTTTACTCCAGGCATTTTACTGGCGTGGCAGCGGTCCGACTCACAGCTATGGGTGGTTCTTTGGTGAGTTTGGGCTGCTTTTCCCATAGTCCCCCTAGGAAGACACACACAGACCCAAGCACCTGTGACCTTTCCAGACACTGTTTATTGTCTTTGGTGCCCCCTCAAACTTTCCTTATGGTGCCTAGTGGATGTTTTGCCACCTCTGGCCTCTTTGTGCACCCACCTGTTCCCCGGATCTACAAACTTAGCCCTGGAAAGGGTTCTACTGTTTCGAGAAGGGAAGTGGCCAGGACCTCAGGCCTCCTACCCACGTAGGCAGCATTCATCAGTGGCCTGGAGTTCCCACCCCAGCAGTTCCTGGTAGGCTGGTCTCTGAGTCGATGTAGCAGTTACCGTGATGACATTGTGCTGCCGTAGGGAGAGCACAGCTCCAAACCATCTGCACCAAGGGCTGTCCCTAGCTTCTCACATTTGCTTTTTTAAGACCCACACAGGAACACAAACACTGCTCCGAGCCTTTGCTCCTGGATGGGATCTGAGGGGCAGCTGTCCAGAAAGAACTAGACACGGAAGTACAACTCTCCCATGGGTGGGTGATGCTCTTTGGGGACATGGGTTCTTTGACATCTCCTCTCACAAGTTCTGTCTAGACACCCCACCCCTGGGGCTAGTGGTACTCCCAGATGCTCCTGATGGTCCCCCAGATGGACTGGGCTGCTGGAGTCATGGGCGTTCTCCGTGTGCCGTTTCCCCAGGTTGGTGCTTCTCTGGGCAATGCCTGGTGTGGAAACACGTTACAGAGCTCAGCAGGGACTGAGCTCCCCATGGTTCTACATCCCCATGCAGAGTCCTTATCCTTCCAGATGCTTGTGGTCCTGGGCCACTCCCAGTGTAGGCGGCACTTGTTTCTTCAGAGCATGTGGTGGTTGTAGGTGTGTTCATCGTTTATAATGGGTCCATCATGGAAGGTTCTACCTTCTAATGGTTCTTAAGATAGTTGTCAGTTGCCACTACTGATCTCGGTGCTGATGGTTTTGCTGGATTTTATGGATAACCTGTGCTGAGGTTCATGGTAGTGTATGCTCTTCCCATAGGTGGTTTTGATACAGATGGCCCAGCATGGACGGTTCTTGCTCCAGCTCTCCTTACAACAGCTTTCTATATAGATGGTTACATCGCCTACTTCTCAGCAGATGGTGTTGTGTGTGACCTGTCTGTTGATGGTCGTTGCTATAGAAGACACAGCAACTACTTCTTTGGTTTTTCCTATATTGCCAATGAACATCCCAGGTGAATCCGGGCTTGTTGGGTCCTCATGTTTAGATATTAGCAGGAGCTGAGGAGTCGCCTCATAAAGGTATGGGCTCCTGGGTGGGCTGCTCAGCCTGGGTGGGCTGGCTGCTGCTTCCCTCTGGGTCCTTGGCCTTGTCTTCCTGGAGATCTGTGTTGCTCCTTGGCTCACCCTGCTCACTGCAGTCCACCCTGATGGTCTGGTTACTGGTGGCCTTGCTGGAGGGCTTGATGTTGGTGGAGCTGAGAAGCCCACTGCTCACCTGGTAGGACAAGAAGCTGCTGCCTGGGCTGAGGAAGCTCATACTGCTCACGCTGCTGATTTTGCCGCTAGGCAGGCTGGTGTCACTTTTCCCCTCCAGCCTGCTGGGTGCCCTGGCCTTGACTGTTCAGCCTTTGGGTCTTTAACGCACTGGGAGAGGTGGGAGAGGAGGTGATGAATAGCTCACTGCTCTGGGTGCTGTCTGCCTGGGTAGTGAGCTGCTTAGTCAGCTTCACAATTTGCTTGCGGGTAACTAGGCTGGCCTTGCTGCTCTCCTCGTCAGCTGCATAGCCACTGCTCGACAGGGTGGAGATACTGCATGCCTCTGGCTTGAGGTGCTGTGTGCTCTTCTTGAGGCTCTCAATGCTGTGGGGTGTTCCCAAGGCACTGTAGACAACTGTTAGGGGCTTCTGAATGGTTGCTGCATGGCTAGACCCCACATGTGGCTGGAGCTCTAAGCTGGGTAATGATGGGCTTGGCCTTTGCTCTTGAGCATTCCAGACAGAAGACCCCCCTTTTCCCGCCTTAATGGCGGGGAGCAGTGGGATTGGTTTATCCAGGAGGGGCCCTGGAGGCCTCTGAATGTTGCTTGTGGCCTCTCTGGGGAGAGGTGGCTTAGTGTTTGTTCTCATTGGCCAGTTTGGTTCCCATGGTGATGGCATCTGTGAGGCGGGGTGGGAGGGGCAGGGGGGGGGGTGAGAGGGGGAGGGTGGGAGGGAGAACAATGCCTCTCTGACAGCAGGTAGTCACATCAGTGACAATGGTCAGCTTGGGCAGAAAAGGGGTTCATGGGCATCGTACTAATCATTGTGACAGAAGACCCCAGAGAAGCCAGAGGACTTGGTTCACTGTTTGTGGAGGTTTCCGTTCATTGTGATAGCTGGTACATAGAGGCAGGGAGCACACCTGAGCTGTGGGCTTTATACTTTTCCTCTTTATGACCTTCAGACACCCAAAGGGATGTGCTGACACTGAGGGGTGATTTCCTCCATGGAAACCTATGTTGCTACCAGCTCCCAAGTCCCGCCAGTCTCCAGCTCCCAAGTCCCGCCAGTCTCCGAGCCCACTTATAAAATAAACACACAGACGCTTACATTATTTAAACTGCTTGGCCATTAGCTCAGGCCTATCATTGTCTAGCTCTTACTCTTATATTTAGCCCATTTCTATTAATCTCTACTTTGCCACGTGGCTCGTGGCTTACCGGTACTTTACATCTTCCTTCTCCTCGCTGCGGCTCCAGCCGGTCTCTCTATGCTTCCTTCCTCCTCAATTTTCCTCTCTGTTAGTTCCGCCTATACTTCCTGTCTGGCTATTGGCCAATCAGTGTTTATTGACATATAGCGATATCCACAGCAAACCTATGTGCAGACACACTTAGGATGTCATTAATATCCTAGGTGCTTCTCCATTGAGAAGACTGTCCAGTGAGCGGGAACCGCCTTTCAGGGAGAATTCCTGAGGGGCTTAGGGCCTGCTTTGCCAGCCTCTGTCTCCTTGCTGAAGGGGTTATGAGGACTGTAGAGAGTTCAGTCAGGTTGAACTCTCAATTCTTTGCCAGCTCTCCAAGGTCCTGCTGAGTCAGGGTCTCCCAGGCTTCTCACAGCAATTCCTTCCTTGTTCTCATGCTCCCAACCACTCTGGTCACTTCTTTCTTTCTCTTGAAAATTCTTGTCTAAAGAGATGGCTCAGAGGGTAAGAGCACTTCCCGCACAAGTTTGAAGACTTAAGTCAAAGGTTGGGTGTGGCCGTGGGGAGCCTGTAATCCCAGTGGTGTAGGAGAGTGGAGACAGGAGGAGGCTGGGGTTGGATGGCCACCAGCCTAGCTTCAAGTTCAGGGAGAGACCCTGTCTCAAAGGTGCAGAGTTACAGACCAGGACATGGAGAGTGACAGAGCAGGAAACTTGACGTCCTCGTTTGGCTTCACCCCCTGACACACATCCACACATACTATACATACATATACAGTATTTATTGGAATATAGATTCCATGTAATGCTGGGTTTCAAGTATGTTATATATTTGACCACACCCTTACTCCTCCCTTCCCCCCTTATCACCCCGACACTCCTGCTGGCCTCCTTCCTTCCCTTAGCTCCCTTCTACTTCCATGTAATATTATACACACATACATACACAAAAAGTTTTATGTGTACATATAAAATTTTATGTATTTCTAAAAGTCTAGGATCTACAAATGAGAGAAAATACACTATTTGTCTGAGCCTGACTTACTTTGTTTCCTATAATGACCTCTGGTTGCAAACAATACAACTTCACTCTTCATGGCTGAACTCCACTGTGCATATATATCAATATCACGTTTTCTTTCTCTCCTTATCTCTTGATGGGCATCCAGGCTGATTCTATAACTTGGCCATTGTGGGTAGTGCTGAAATAAACGTGAATGTGCAGGTGTCCATTCTGTTATGTTAAACTATACTGAAATTCCATGTCACTCCGGTCAGAATGGCTATCACAAAGAAAAAAAAAACATGCTGTCAGAGATATGGGGACAAGGGGACCTTCATATACTGCAAAAATATGGCGCTATCCCAGTAGAATGTTTGCTTAGTGGGATTCCCTTGGTTTGATGGCAACACCACATGAAGAGCTGACTACCCGCACCCAGTTATAGCCTGTCTTCCCTCACAGTACTAAAAATGAACCAAGTTCTCTGCCCTGGAGCAGGCCCCTCCAGATAGCAAAGCCCTAATGGAGAAGGGTTACAGGTTGGACAAGTGACCACAGTCACTTCACAGTGCAAATAGGGAATGCAAATTCGCCGGCCACTGTAGAAAACCAGCCATTTCTTGAAAAGCAAAACCAAAACAAAACACTAGAAACAGAACTCCCGTATGACCCTGCTATACCACTTTCCTTATTTCAAGCCCTTCCCTACTGCAGAGTGCACTGGCCGTCCCTATTGCTCCCTGGGTTTCTTTTTGCTCCCTCTCTTCCTGGCTTTAGACTGAGCAGCCCCCTTCCAGGAAATCTCTCTCAACTCCCCAAGAAGAGTTCCTAGAGGCCCTAGCATTCTTTACACCACTTCCTAATTTATATTCCCGTGACACGATGAACCATACATTGTTATTCATGGCCAGTTCCTTCTGTAATGTAACAGTTCTGAGGAGGCAGCACCTGCCATCAAGGACACACAGTCGGATGATTATTAGTGGGCACTCATAGTTCTTTATTGAGTAACTGATTAGATTAAGAAATACATTGAGGGAATTGAGACAGTCATTAGGTGTTGGGGAGGAAGCGGCTTTGAGAGAGAGGTGACAACGGGCCCTCCTTCAGGTGAGGACGTTATCTCCCCAGCAGGCAGCACGGGCAGGGTCTGAAGTAAAATCCTCAGACTGTACAGAGAGCAGCTTTGCTCTTTTAAGGTTCTGTGCTGGATAGTTTTATGTCAACTTGACACAAGCTAGAGTCATCTGAAGGTGGGGAGCTCGGTTGAGAAAATGCCTCCATAAGATCGGGCTGTAAGCAAGACTGTAGAGCATTCTCTTAATTAGTGATGAATGTGGGAGGGCCCAGGTCATGGGGGGGTGGGGCTTCCCCTGGGCTGGTGGTCCTGACGTCTGTAAGAAAGCAGGCTAAACAAGCCATGGGGAACAAGCCGGTAGCTGCGCTCCTCCATGGCCTCTGCATCAGCTGCTGCCTCCAGGTTTGTGCCTGGCTTGAATTCCGGACTCAGCTTCCCTCAGTGAACTGTGATTCATGATTTGTAAGCCAAATAAACCCTTTCTTTTTAATTTTTGGTTGCTTTTGATCATGGTGTTTCATCACAGCAATAGTAACCCTAAATAAGACAAGTCACTTGTAAAGGAGTAGTGAGGCGGGAGGTACTATGTCATGAGGAGATGGTCTGCTGACATTGCTAAACTAGACTAAGATGCTGTATTCTTCCATAGCTCAGGCTGAGGCAGGTGCTTGAAGAGTCCCACAGACATTGCTGACTCAGGGGTGTCTGAAAAAAACAACGGGTCTCACCAATATGTGAAGTGTTGTGGCCACTTATCCTGCCTGGAACCCTTCTCCATTTAGGGCTTTGCTATCTGGAAGAGCCTGTTCCCAGAAGAAGGAACTTGGCTCTTTTGGATGCCGTGATGGGAGATAGGCTGAAACTGGGTGTGACTAATCAGCTCTTCATAGCAGCCATGAGAGAAAGAGACTACACTCAGAGGATCTGGGTTCTAACAATAGTCGTTATAAGTAGCTTTTAAAGGTGTTGGCAATAAATCAAATTTATATGTACAACTTCCAGCACACTACCGTTGCACACTTGCTTTCTTCAAGAGAAGAAAAGTGCAAGGCAGCTCTTCACACACGCAGGAGATGGATGGCCCCACTGCTTTGCCTAAACTTAGTAGGTCTGGAGCAGGCTGGCTTGCTGTGTTTGCATCACAGGGAGAAGAAGGTGCTCCTTGGAGAGGAACGTTCAGTGTCTTAATTGTCACCAGCACTGTCACTGCTAATTGTCACTGTCATCCCTGTGCTGTTCCAGGGGGCTGCTCTGCTTCCATGTTCCGTACAGAGGCATCCTTTTGTCCAGAAATGATAATCTTCCCCAGGAAAAGAAGGGGGTGGCGCTCTTCTAGCTGACCTCCTGCCTTGTGCTCCCTGCAAGGGACTGAGAGGTAGAGGCACTCGGTGCCCTTAGTGGTGAAGCTCAGTGTAAGGGACATGGTGGACTGATGAACCAGCCTGCCTCCATCTTAGGCTTGAAAGACAAACTAGGTTTATTCCTGTCTACGAATAAATCTGTTTCACAAGGACTGAGCTATGCCCCACCTGTAACCTTAACTGCAAATGGTTCTGTCCTGCCTGTGTCAGGAAACGGCAACCATGCCTTGGTTTCAAAAGGTTATTGTGACCACCTTGTTATGTCCACCTTGCAACCATGTCTGTTTCAGGTTGTCATGACCAGCTTGTTACATTCTGTTCTGCTTCTGTACCCTTGCCCATTTGTCTGCCAAATGCCCCACTTGGAAACCCCTCCTCCTGAACTATAAAAACCCAAATCTTCTCCATGGCCCATACTGATCTCTTGAACTGGGCCTCTAAAGAGAGACAGCTGTGTACATGAACAAAAGAAGCTTGTTTTAACTAATTTGGCCATGATGATTTAGGTCAGTGGTCTTTCTCCTTGCATCTGTGGGATTAACAGGACCCAACAATGTAGGCAATGGGAGTGAGACCCAGCTCTTCTGGGGGCTTGCCTGTGAGAAGCAGAGGGGAGGGCACTGCATAGGTGGTTTAGGGATTCTCTCCTCCCTCTCCACAACCTCCTTTCTTTCTTTTTTTGGAAGGTCTTCTCTGTCCCAGACTGGCTTCAAGCTCTCTTTGCAGCCAAGCTTAACCTCTACCTGTTACTCCTGCCTCTGCCTTCTGAGTGCTGAAACTACAGGAGAGCATCACCATACTTGGTTTTTATGTGGTGCTGGAATCAAGCCCAGGGGTTCAGGCTGGGCAAACCTTCTACTGAGCTACCCCTAGCCTCTCAGAGTCGGCTTTCCCTGGATGAATAACCATGTGCCCAGACACTTCCCGTGTGTGTTCTACCAGGGTGAGTTTTATCGTAAAGGTTCTCATGTTTTCTTGTCCTGCTAACTCCTACACTAAAAAGTCTCAGTGTATAAGGTGTCTGGATAGGACAAAACAATTTCTCATATTCCGAGGAGGAGAGCAGCACTCAAGAGAACTTCAGAAAACTGGCCCTCAGCTGCAGCCCTCTAGTGCAAATCCGTTCCAACACTGCCCCAGACACAGTTACTGTGTCAGGCACCAGTGTCCCGAACTTGTTCACTGACCCACAATAATGTCTAGATTCTTCCTCCATCTTTCCTTCCACGGTCATTTATGGGGTCTTGCTCAGTGTTAGGTAGGGCGTTACCTCCTGCCCTCATTGAGCTGATGGTCATGGAGGGAGACAGACTTGAGGAAGTGAGCAGATGTGTTATGGGAGAACAAATGTTAGGAGGACAATAAGGGATAACGAGGGAGTAGTGTGAGTGTGTGTGTGTGTGTGTGTAAATGCCTGTATCTGTTCCTGCAATCAAAACAAGCAAGTTCTAAAGGTGGAGGTTATATGGAAGCCACAAGGAGGGTGGCAGTGTGTTCTGGAAGGGCTTTGGAGTTTCTTCCGAGTGCTCTGGGAGCTGCTGGAACTTTCCAGCAGAAGAGCTGGCTCAGGATGTTCTGTGAAGGACAGTCTGGAGGGTCAGGGCAAGGAGCCAGGAGCTGGGCAAGGCTGGCATGGTAATTTTGGGACCAGGATAACTGGGTACCCAGAGTGGCTGGTGCAGTAATCTTGGACATGAGGTTGCTCGGGACAGGGCAGAAGAGACAGAAATGGTGGGTCTCTGGCATGCCGTGGTTCAAAACCTGTGCCCACCATTGAGGTGACACTGCAGGGTCCACTTAACTTCACCAAACCTCAGCTCCCACGTGTGGAAAATGGGTGGTAACAGGGGTATTGCCCCGCGCAAGGGTGATGTGATTGACACAGCCATCAGGACCAGCCTGCTCCTTCAGGCTCCACTCCATGGTGCTTCAGCCCTCATGGAATCTTCTGCTTTAAAGCAGAGTATATGGCTGTACATGTGTATGCATAGGAATAACACACAGCCATGTGTGTGGACATGGAAGTATGTGTACAGGTATACATGTGAGTGTACATATATGCAAATGTGAAATGTTTTATTTTTGACAATTTAGTACAAGTATATACTAACTTTGGGGCATTTTTACTCCCTTATCCTCTCTCTCGGGCTCCCACTGAAACTCCTCTTCTTTACAACAGTCCCTCTCCTTCTTTGATCTCTTTTTTCTTTTCTTTGGTTCCTTTAGCATGGGAGAAGGGCTTATGAAAACCTTCTCCATGCATGGTGATGAAATGGTGATGGGGATGATCTTGTGCAGCCTTGTCTGGGTAGCCATAGCTGCAGTGGGTCATGAAATTTTCACTTAATTAATTTTAATTTATTATTGATAAATTCATATATGAATGCAATGTATTTACATCGTATCTACCCCCTTTTCTTCCTCTCTAACTCCTCCTGGACCCCTCTATATTACCTCCCTACTTCTTTTAAAAAATAACTCATCGGATAAAATTAGTGCTGCTTATATATGAATGTGTGTAGGGAACCATTCATTGGAGCGTGGGCAACATACCATGTATCACGTGGCTTAAGAAAACTGACTCTCCCTTCCCCAATCAGCTGCCAATAGCTTCTCAGTTAAGCGTGGGGCCTCATGATTCCCCTCTCCATCCATACTCAAGTGTTGATTGGCTTGATCTTGTGCAGGTCTTGTGCTGGCAACTACGGCTGCTCCGAGTTCATGAATGAAATGACTCTGTCATTCCCAGAAGACATAATACTCCAAAGCAATCTTCTCTTGCCTCTGGTTCTTACCATATTTCTGCCCCTCCTCTGTGATGTCCCCTGAGCCTTGGTCAGAGTGTCATGAAACTTTTCAAATGACAAACCTTCTTTCCTTCAGCACCCACTAATGGGGAGTACCTGCCCGAAGTTCTCTACAGAGTGTTCCTATGCAAGACTTTCTCCTGCCTTCCTCTGATGCACATCCTTCTCTCCCAGCGAGCCCCTCCTGTGGAGCCTCAGTCTGGGCAAGCGCCTTCAGCACTTCCTTATCAAGTCCTAAACACACCCTGTGCTTTCCTTGTGTATTTACTTCAGGTGCTCAGCTAAGAGTAGCCCTGCTCACACTGGGTCAGCAAGAGTAGTCCTGCTCACACTGGGTCAGCTAAGAGTAGCCCTGTACACATTGGGTTGGTAAGAGTAGCCCTGCACACACTGGGTCAGCATGGGACTGGTACCTGACCCCAACCCACGGGTTTCTCCAGCGTCACAGCTGGAGTTACATGATGGCTTGGAGAGCTGGCTCTGTGGAAGGCACTGTTTACTCCTTCCCTATACTGTCTTGTTTACCCCTCAAACAGCTTTATGAGGTGCTAGGATTGGCATCTCCATTTTGCAGGATGAACAATAAGCAGAGAAACTTGGCTCTTTGCTCAAAGCCACACAGCTGGTAATTCTGTCCTGTCTGTGTCTTAGTTTGGATTCCTATCAAGATAAAGCAGCAACACCAAAAGCAACTTGGGGAGGAAAAAGTTTATTTTGGCTTGTATTTCTACACCACAGTCTATCATCAAAGGAAGTCAGGGCAGGAACTGAAGGCAGGAACCTGGAGTCAGGAACTGAAGCAGAGGCCACGGAGAAACACTGCTTACTGGCTTGCTCCCCATGGCTTGCTCAGCCTGCTTTCTTATAGCACCCAGGACCACCTTCCCGGGGTTGGCACCACCCACAAAGGCTGGGCCCTCCCACATCAATCATTAATCAAGAAAATACCCCCACAGACTTGCCTACAGACCAATCTGGTGGGAACATTTTCTCTCTTCCCAAATAACTCTAGCTTGTGTCAAGATGACAAAGTACTGGCCATCAGTCTACAATGCAGTCCACACTCCTAGATCACTTGGCTGGGCTGCATGATGACTTGTCACAGCGCGATGAGTGCCATCTTGGTACCACAGCCATGGTTGTCTCTCAGGTCTGCTTGATGCTGAAGAATCAGCAAGTGGATTCTGGACTGACTTGGGCCCCTGCTCCATTTTCATTTCTTAGTGCTTTGCAGAAGTGAGAGGAATAATATCGCAAAGATCCACCACGTACTCATGCCCCAGGTCCAGAAAAGGGCATTCTGATATGCCTCAATGCGGTTTGGATTCTGAGTGTCTCCAGAGGCCCGTGTGTCAAAGACTTGGTTGCCAGCCTGCCAGCAGTGCTAGGGGAAGACGGTAGAGTCTGTAGGAGCTGGGCCTGGTGGGAGACCCTTAGGCGATTGTGTGGGAGGCATGCCCTTGAAGGGGCTGTTAGGACACAGCCCTTTCTTCTACCTTTATTTCCTAGCTGCCGTGAGGTGAACGGGTCTTCACGTGCTCGCACCATAGTGTGTGGTCCAGCAACAGGCCCAGAGCAATGGGATCACGGATGGAAACCGTGAACCAAAGAAGCCTTTTCCTGTTTAAAGTACATTTTTTTTTCCAGGTAGTTTGTCACAGTAACGGAAATCTAACACATACTCCAAATCTGTTTACCCCTCCACATTGTGTGTCTCCATGGCAACCCTGAATGCAATGCTCAGGCATTATCACGTACATCTTTATAGCTGAAGTATGAAAGGAAACCCCCAAATCCACAGGGAAGAGCTTTGCCTGCCATTCATCCTGATGTAAGTGGCATCCTTTGCATACCCTCTTGCAAATTGCATTCAATATAACATTTATGTGATCATCAGTACTTATACATGCATCTCAAACTCACTTTCACTACGGTATTCTATTGATGAATGTCATCATTTACTCATTCCACTGATAAACATTTAGGTTATGTCCCTCCTTCTCCACGATAACCAAATATTCCTTTACGTGTCCCCTTCCCAGGGTGTTCTTCCTGAGACTTTTTGAGAATATGAAGCTTCAGTTTGTTTTAATTGCACCTAATGCACATAGCAAACACGTCTCCACATCCCTTGGGACTCATCTGAGTCTCCATGAGGTCCAGTTTAGGGGTGGGAGGGATGAGCAGGACGTCTGCTGCCTGTTATTTGCTCATAAAATATGGGTATTCAAGGATGTCCATGCTTAGCTTTGGCTACATGAGAGGTCACAATTAACTTACTCGGTCAGGGATGGGAATGGGGTGGGGGAACAGCAGCTGGGAGGAGGCTCAAAGGTGACAAGCCACCAAAGATGTCTTTATTCTTCTTTGAGGATCATGCCACAGCCTCCCAGACCCTTCCACTCTCTCAAGTATGGATTCTCTGTAGGGGTGGAGGCAGGGAGGGGGAGAGGGAACAGAGCTGTTGGAAGGGAAGTAGCTGTAAGGAAAGGGAACAAGGAGTTGAGAGGGTTAAGGTATGATGATGTCCAAGGATGATCAGGAGGCTTGCCTGTACAGCAGGGTATATGGGAGTTTGCTTATATGAGGCCACAGGTTCAAGTTCAACTCCAGATTCTGACACTTAGTAGCCATGTAATTCTGGACAAGCTTCCCACCCTTTTGGTCTCAGTTTGGAGTCACTCAAAAGCAGTGCTTAGAACTAGAAATTTGTATGAGAAGTGATCCCAAGAGGTCCAGAGCAAGGCACAGCAAGGCAGGGGAGGAGGAAAGCCAGGAAGGGACCTTAGGGAGGAGAAGATGCCACATGAGCCTGGTCCTCTGGGGCCTCAGAGAACTGTGGGATGTGCCTCATTGACCCGAGTGCTGCCCATTGCCGCTGCCCCCGTGGAAGGACCGACTGTACTTCTGGCTCTTCCTGAGTATGTTTAGGTGACATCAGAGGAGGTCTGGAAGCAGATACGTGTTAGGTCAGAAGCCACCAGGCAGGATCCAGGGACCCTCAGACTCTGACTCTGAAGGTCACAGGACACAAGGACACCAGAGGAGTCTGTTGGAGTTGTTTTCTCTGTAAATGGGAGGCTGACTGCTGCAGGTTGTGGTGAGGGGTTCTGTGAGGTCAGTCATAGTATACAGAAGGCACTCAATAAGTGCCAAATGTCAGGGTTCTGTGCTGTACTGCCTCAAGGCTTCAGCAAGACCTTCTGAAGTAAAAAGATTGGAGAGATGGTGTGAAATATTTGGTCACAGACTGCTAGAGGTCAAGGCCATGGTTTATGACCCTAGGATGTGAGGTCTTCCCAGGAAACTCTACCTCTCATCGCTGTGTTTGGTATCTAGGCCCAGAGGTGCTACACTTCCCATAGGTGGATATAGTGTGTCTGTCTCCCATATCCACTTCATGCAAGACTCATGTACTGACCTAGTGTGTCCCCGAGGACTGGAGAGGGAGCAGTGACCCAGCTGGCTGCTTAGCACAGAACACACAGGGAGTGAGCACTTAGGGTCAGATTATTATTATTATTTTTTTCCGTTTAGTACATTTGGGGGGCTAAAGATCTAGGACATGGATCTTTAAGTTATAAAGCCAGACAGTTCTGAGCAAAGCTGAAAGCCACTCACCCCAGTGTGAGTGAGGCCATGTGTACCCAAGATTTGTAGTGGTATTTGCTCCTCCGTGACCTTGAGCTATAGGGACCAAAGGACGCGGTACCTCCTGCCCTTGTACTGCGCCCGCCCTGCTGCTGGCCCGCAGGAGGCGAGGCCTCCGCCCGTGGGCGGGGCGATGGCGGCCGGGCTTCCGCGAGTTGCGGGGGCTGCGCGGGGGTTGTGGCCGCATTGCCTGAAGATAAGAGAGCAGGCTTCAATCCTAGCGGTTTTTCATTTGGAATTGGCGATATGTGTGCTCACCCTTGGATTGCTTACTGTTCTCCTGTTTGTGTGGAGAGGCTTCCGATCAATTCAAAGCCGATTTTATGTGGGAAGAGAAAAAAAAAAAAATTGGCTGTTGAGCTTTCTGCGCAAATTGAAGAAAAATGTAAACTACTTGAAAAAGTTAGCCTAGCTCAAAAGGAGTATGAAGGCTTAGAGTTATCTTTAAAGGAGGCCAACTTTGACTCGGAGTCAACAGAAGCACAAAGATTGAAGTTTGTTGAAGGACCAGAAATACAAGGGCAGGAAGCACCGCCTCCTTGTATAGCCCAAGGTCATGGGCGGAGCAAATGCCCCTACAAAGATTCCTCGGAAAAACTAATACATCCGTTGGTTTTCCTCACACTGAGGCACACACAAGTTTTCGAACCAGTGAGTTAGACAAACAGCGAGAGAGGCTGCTGTCTTTAAAGGAATCTTAGGCTTTTGGGGCAGATGGAGGCCCCAGTATCCCCGTTCCCAGTAGGCTTTGGGGCAGGCTCCACAGTGCGGAGTTTAGGGCGGGAATTTAGGCTTAAATCCAGGCTGTGCCTCTTGCCAGTTGTGCTGTACACTCAAATTCTCCATCCATCTCAGCTCGAGTTTCTTCCTTTGTAAGATCGGTAGGCTTGCTCAGTGTGAGTTGTAACATCCTTTAGCCCGGAAGTGTGCTTCCTGTCCCTTGCTGTGTCCCCAGTGCCTACGAGAGGTTCCAGCCTTCTGTGACATTGCTGAGGGGATAACGTGTGGATGGCTTGGCTGCCCTTGTTTTTTTTTTTTTTTTTTTTTTTTTAATCAGTCTTTATGGGCAGTCTAAGGCAAACTGGATTTGTTCATTTGGGGTGGGATGAGGAAAGCATTTTACTCGAGTAACGTGTCCGTGGTCTGTGCGCAGCAGGGTTAGGCTTCAGCCCCGCTCTAGCGACCTTGTTGAGGGTGCAAAGGTTGAAGAGATTCTCAGAGAGGTGGAGCCTGGTCAGGCCACACATAAGCACTGGCAGTTATTGAGGAGAGACCACAGTGTCCTGGAAGGGCAGGACGGGTGGGGAGCTGGTTGCTCAGTCACTACAGGCATCTGGTACTTCACCACCTAGAATTCCTCTTTTGTAAGAGACAAGTTACCTTTGGGGTGCAGATGGGAAGCATCCCAGATCGTCTGTAGCGGAGAAAACATCTCCAGGGGACAGTTCATCATCACACAGTCTCCAGACTCACTTGGCTATCTGCTCTGTGTCCCCCCTCCTCTGCTCTGTCCCCCACTCTGCTTTCCATTCTGTGTCCTGCCACACTTCTCAAGAGCTTCAAAGCCCCTGTTTGTGGCCTGTCCCGATATCTAGGAGCGCAAGGGGTCATTTCATCAAATTATTCCTCTGGGCTTGCAAAGACATAGAGTTATTGGCAGAAAAGGAGGATATAAACCCCCACTGGATCCTGGAGCTTTTTGGGGATGCCAGGCACAAAGTGCTTGGAAGCCTTCCAGCACACTGGTTCGTTTTTTAATGGCCCGGGATGATAGTTCAGCTGTTTAATTCAGACGAGGTAACATAATATCTTTCCTTTGGACTTATTACTGGCGAGGCAGCCATCGGGTTCCTCACACCCTCCTGGCAGGATAGTCTGTCATTAGAGCCCGTTTTCTGTCTTTGGCTAAATTGAAAGTCCTAGGAAGAGCTGTAGCCTCCAAAAGGAGAAATCGACAGAGAATAGGTCACAACGGGCATTTAGGAATGAAAATGAATCTGTTCTTTTCTCCATTGGATAAGCAGCCATGCTTGCGTCTGTCTCGGTGATCCATGAAATCGGCTGTCAAGGAAATAGAAAGTGGGTTGCTTCTGAACTTCTGCAGAGTCCAGTCACCTTGCAGACAGTGTTGCTAGCCTGGGCAGGGCTGGAGGGAGAGGGGTGCACACTCTCTGGGTGCCTGCCCTAGCAGGAACACTTGAACGTCACAGTGGAGCTACAGGACATGGGAGCCTTGTTCTATCCCTATTTTCTAGATGAGGACAACAAGGTTCAGAAAGATCCAGAAACTTAGTTCAGGTCCTTTGGGATGGAGCCTGGTTTCAGCTTGAGGTATGGAGCATATGGCTGGGAACTTGTGTTGAACAACCCCAAAGCTTTCGTCTCTCCGTGGGCAGGGTCCTTTCATTCAAAGCCACCTTCCCACACTGCAGAAGTTTACACCTCCCTGGGTGGTGTGTGCAGCAGCAGGGTGAGTTGTTACCACTGTTTCCACATCTCACACCACATTGTCAGAGCATGGGATATAGTGCGACCGACCGGGGACAGTGGGAATCTCTGCCACCTTTTGCATCTCTGTTGCATGGTTTGAATCCGAGATGCCCCTCCCCCAGGCTCATGCTTGAACCACTGTTTCCAGCTGGTGACATTGTTTGGGGAGCTTGAGGGGCCTGGCAGGTAGAGGTCAAGACCCATCAGGAACTTGAGCCAAAATAAGAAAATGAGGCCCCCCCCCATTTCAGAAATGGTTTCAGGCTCTTGACCACAGATCTGAGAAAACACTACAAATCCTTTCTTTACAATAGATGGCAGGAAGTCTGGGCTGTGGACGGGGCGCAGACATCAGTGTGGTCACCCCTCTTGCTGCGTCCTTTGATTCTGGAGTCTTTCCCACCACCCTTGATGCTTTCGCCTGACACCTCATCCTCATTTTCTCCTCTTAGCCCTGGAATTGTGAGGACAGGCTATCCAGTTGCCTGCTGTATCCTCAGTGCCTGGGCCCAGAGCTTGGGAGGGGGAGGGTGTATGGATCTCACGTGTGCCCCAGTGAAAGGTTTTGTGAATGTAGACTTATGTATATTTTTGAGACAGAGTCTCATTATGTAACCCAGCTGGACCAGGACAGTCTTGAGTTCACTATGTAGCTCGCTATGTACTTCAGGCTACCCCCAAGCTCAGGATCCTTCTGCCTCTGTTTCCTGAGTATTGGGATCACAGGTGTATGCCACTCCACCAGGCCACAGTAGAGATTTAAAACTGGTTTTTGTTGTTAATCAACTTATACTAAAGGATTGATAATTTTGGTTACTAGATTTCTGGTGCTCTCTGAAAAACTTTCTTTCTTGCCTCACCCTACTCCTTCCCTGTGTAGACCACACAGTGTCATGGAGCACCAGTCAATACAGATTTGTACAATGAGTGGCACTCTATGGACATATGGAGACTCATTTCTAGAAACTAGAGATTCCCGCACCCCATGACTGTTCAATATTCTTTGTATCTGAAGGGGGCCAGAGCCCCAATCTGAGCACTGTAATTTGCGGGCAGCTATGATTTCTGATGCTGGCAAGTGGGGAGCAAGTGAGTGCCCTGACCGGGGCCTGGTGGTGGGACAGATTTGAACTTGGATATTGAATGTAGATAAAGGAGAGAGGGCGAAGGAGACCCACAGTCCCAAGGCCTCCAGGTCCCTCCACTTCACCGCAACAGCACCTCCCTTCTACTGATGGCTCTTGCAAGTAAGAGCCACTGGGGATTTAGTGACAGTCGTGAGCTTAATGAGGCCCAGTTCTGTGGCCCGGCATCCTACACTCCCACCTTGGTGGGCGCCCTGGACCGATCAGCTGCTCTCCTACCCTGCTGCCTCAGACGCCTCACTTCAGAGGTACACCAGATTTTACTGCCACTGTTGGCTTTATTTCCCTCCAAAGCCCAGATTTTGTTGAGACACATTCTTATAATTAAGGCAAGAGTGAGAAATAACCTCCTATATAATTTAAAACGGTAAAATTACCGATACCTTTTCCAGCCTGGGCTTTAAATCTTTGCCACCAACGACTCCCCTATTAACAGGCCTAATTAAATTCATTTTTCAGCACGTCTTTGGCAAATTCCATTTTAGCAAAACTGTAGGAAGTTCAGTTTGATTTGTCTCTATTCCCCTAGAGCTTGCCTATAAAAATGAGGGCTGGGTGGATGCTTGACTCTTTCCTTTCTGTATTAATTCACCCAACAAATGCTTATTTATTGAGCATTTACTATATGCCGTGGCACCAAAATAGAGGAAGTGGATGGGGAAATTAAAGATGACAAAGTTCCCATGGCCATGGCTGGAGGAGAATTTCACTCAACAAATCTGCACTGAGTTTAAGGCAGGCCACACTGTGCTGGGTACTAGGGTTGTGGGCATGAAAGACCTTGATCCTTTGGGATAGAGAGTGCTCTCAACCTGGGCTCCTGCTAGTCTCATTGGGAGCATAGAAAGAGAGCAAATGTCTGCCCCTATAATAGCTCATCCTATAAGTTTTCATTTTGTGAAAAGAGTACTCCTGGGTAGTTGTGATGTTTAGCGAGAGTGGAGAGCTGCTGAGCTGGAGATTGTCCAGTGTGGGAGAAGTGACTCTGGGGAGGACAGCACCCTGGACTGGAGGGCAGGGGTGTCACAGAAGCCTGGGGATGGCAGTGAGCACAGACGACAGCAGGAGCAGGATCTAGCTGCTCACATTTGTGCTATAGCAGCAATGATTGTGGAGGATGGGACCCGGCCCTGGGGGTAAAGGAGCAGTAAAACAGACCTGGGCTTGATCACGGTGGCCATGTCAGTGTTGGTGGACAGGAGAGGCTCGTAGGGGGTGATAGGAAAAGGCTGAGTGTGAAATGTGGCGTTAGCTTTATCACCCTCACGACCCCTGAGAGAACAACATGAAGGAGGGAAGACTTATTCTGGCTCACAGCTTTGGAGGGTTCCATCCATATTGCTCAGCCCCATCCACTTGAGCAGAACATTATGGCTATATAGGGGTGTGTAGCCAGGGCATTTCTGTCTCATGGTAGACTGAAAGCAAACAGAGAGAAAAGTACAAGGTTCAAGCTGTGCCTCATGTGACCTAATTCCTCTACCTGGGTTCTTGAAGTTTCCAGAACCTCCTCGAATAGGACAGCTATCCAGGCTTCAAGCATTTAACACATGGGCCTATGAGGGAGCAGCTAATATTCAAATCATGGTGTGTGTGATAGTTAAGGTGGGAAGTGGGGTGGCTCGGATGACTGAGTGGATGGTTGGGACATTGATCAGAGAAGAGCAAGAGAGAAGATTTGATTGACATCTAGAATCAAGATCTGGTGCTTGGGACCCTGCTCAGTTTGGACAAGGCGGTGAGGAGCCAGCTGTGACTCATGATGGGAAGGTAGCAACTTTAAGGAGGGGGTGAACTCAAAAGAGGAGAAGACCAGGGGTGGGGAGCCTGTAGGAGCATCCACATTTAAAGGGTAGTTAGAATGTGTGGGGAGCAATGGCCGGTGAGCAGAGATGGTGACATGAAGCCAGGGTAGAGAGCTCTGGGGGGAGAGTGGCACATATTGAACATTGTAGAGGAATCACAAAAGGAAAGATTGTATTCACATAGTTAAGAGTCAGTTTGGGTGAGACACCCAAGGCAGCAGGCTTCAGCACACTGGAGAGAGGGTAAGAGAAGGAAATGAGTAGCACACACATCCTGGTCCAGAAGAGGGGAGAAGGTGGTACCCAGAGGAGATGAGGGCCTGAGGACATTCTGATCCTTCACAACCAGAAGATGAAACAGGATGGAGTATAGTTCGTTTGGAGATGACCCCCCAAATCACCACAGGGGGTGGGGAGAAGTAAAACAGAAAAGGAAATCTATGAAACATAGGATGGTTAGCTAGTGAGTAGTATGCAGAAGTGGAGATTCATCTTCCTGGATAACCCCTCCAGATGTGTGGAATATGTACTCAGAGGTGTTCCTCATGTGAGACCTATCCAAGTCTCAGCAGCTGGCCACTGGTTGGGGTTCTGTCTCTTTGGCATCGGGCATATAACAGTTCTCAGGTGTCTTAGGTAGGCTGTGCACATCAGCAGGATGGAGTCTGGTGGTAAGGCAAGCCCTCAGGTGTGGTGTACTGTTTATTTAAATCAAATTCCTCCAAACACCCCCTGGAGAGAGGAGGGAGGCTCAGGAAAACCAAGACCCTTGAAGAACTTATTCTGGAAGCTCAGAAAGTCACAAGACACTCAAGTCCCCTCTCCAAGGTTGTGTAGCGGAGCGGAGACTCTCAGGTGGAGCTGGCCTGCACACTGAGCAGGCAGCTCCAGGGATACAGGTTTGGGAGTGGGCTTTTTACACTCTTAGTAAGTAACCCCTATAGATTTATTGTCTTATCCAACTAGATGAGGGTGCGATGATTTCTATGTCTTTTGTCAGTGCCTGATTGGGGGTGAACAGGTGTTTGCTCGCTCACATCTCCACAGGGAAAGCTGGTGACCCATGTAAAGGAGAGGCAGAGGAACTTGGGAGACAGGGACTCGCCCCTTTAAGAAGGACTGCTCCTTGGCTGTTACCCTACTGCTGGAGGAGATTGCAACTGTTGCAAGGGCACAACGAGGTAAGACCGGGGAGGGCCCTGGAGCCTATAAACAATCAAATCCAGAGCCCCTAGCAAGGCGCCCAACCCTGGGGCATCTCTAATTAAGGGGATGGGAGCTGTTCCTATAATTTTTTTTAGTGCCTGGTGCTTCTCAGTTGCTTTCACTCTGTCCGTTGACCCCAGCTCTGTAAAGGCAGTCGAGTCTGTAACTGCCTTGGGGTCTGTAACTGCCCTTGGGTCTGTAACTGCCCTCGGGTCTATAACTGCCCTCAGGATGTGTAACTGCCCTCCTACGGAGTTCTAACTGTTACTTTGTGTCCAGAACCCTGCTGATCTCGGCTACTCACCCTCCCCAACCCCCCCACCCCTGCCCCCGGCTGTCTGCGATTTCAAGTCTCCCACCTCAGATCTCTAGCTGACTCACTGTCAGTGTCCCTCACTCCACGACTGCCTCTCCTCTCTCCTGTCTGAGTGAGTCGAAGACCCACAGTTATCGTCTGTCCCCCTGGGATGACTTCAGCGCTAACCCTAGATGACCAGTCCTCACCCAAGACCCCCATAGCATTCAGAAGCTGGATGAAGTAATGGAATGGTAAGAGTCTAGGGAGATGTCTGGGCTGTGGAAGGTGCCTGCTGGAGGAGGGCTAAGCTTGTGTTTTTTAGAGGAGCCAGTTCCTTAGGTCTGAGTGGTGAGTTGGGGTGAGAGAGGTTGGAGATGAGAATGAGACAGACAGTGGTTCAGGAAGAGGTGGTGAGCATGGGATTGCTGAACCTGGAGGAAATGATAGGTTTTTATTGGTAAGCAAAGGCTGGGGTTCATAATACAAGGGAAAGGACAAGCAAGCTGCCAGAGTTATTAATAGGATTTGACGTCATCAGGTACCTGAGTGAACCAAAGATGTGTACCCACCATTGGCTTCTGGCCAGGAGAGAATCCAAGTCAGATAAGCTTGCAGGGTGGGGTGGGATATTTTCTTCTTCCTTGCATATGTAGTGGATGTGTAGATGAATGAATGAGTGTGTGTCCGTCTCCCCCCCCCCCATGTCCATGTGTGGACATGTCTTTGGAAGTCAGGGGTTGGTGTTACATGTCTTCCCCAATCACTCCCCACCTTCTTTTTGAGGCAGGGTCTTTCACTGAACCCGGAGCCCACTGATTGGATAGACTGGCTGGTCAATAAGCCCTGGTATCCTCCTGTCTCCAGCCTCCCAGCTCTGGGATTGCACGAGTATGTTGTCATGTCTGGCTTTTATGCATGCTGGGCACCTGAACTCAGGTCTTTGTTCTTACACAGCAAACACTTTATTAAGCCCACCTCCCATGCCTCTGAAGAGATATTTTTCAAAGTTATTTATCTTTGTTTTATGTGTATGAGTGTTTTGCATGCAT
Source organism: Peromyscus nudipes (assembly GCA_902168325.1). Lineage (NCBI taxonomy): Eukaryota > Metazoa > Chordata > Mammalia > Rodentia > Cricetidae > Peromyscus > Peromyscus nudipes. Next base: position 36,468 of record CABHPH010153338.1, read on the forward strand.
GTATGAATGTGTACTATGTGTATGCCTGGGGCCCAAAAAAGCCCGAAGAGGGTATTAGATCCCCTGGAACTGGAGTTACAGATGGTTGTGAGTTGCCCTGTGGGTGCTGGGATTTGAATCTGGGTTCTCCAGATTCAATGTTCTTAGCTGCTGAGTCATCTCTCCAGCCCACCGAAGAGGCATTTTCTAAGGAGTGAATGTGGCTGGAGGCTTTAGGGACAGGTGAAGTGACAGAGCTCGACAGACAGTGGGAATCATATGCACAGAGTAAGCTGGAGACCTGAGTGGGAACTGTGGGAGACACCACAGACTGGGAAGTCAAGTTTAAGATCGACTGAGCTGCGTTCAGGATGAGGCCGTGGACAGTGAGAGGAAACACTGGTCTGTTCTTCTTGGGAGTGAATCGTGTGGGCAGAGAGATGAGCATGGCATCTCAAGTTCTGACTTTGTTCAGATTTCCAGCTTCCTAAGATGTCCCCCCGATGAATTTCAGAACCCGCTGGGACCCAGGCTTGATAATTGCTGATGGAGTGAGTTCAGCTCTGGAGTCTGACTGACCTGAGTTCTGATCTTGCTAATTCTCTCCTAGCTGTGGCTCTTGAGAAGGATCAGAGCCTGGAGAGTAGTAGCCTGCGTTCTAGCATGAAGGAGCAAATACAGTGCTGTGTCACAGCTCTGTCCCCACTTGAAGAATCATTCTCTTTGCCATGTCAGTGACAGGGATTCAGGAAGCCAAGAGACACAAGACCCCCTTCGTGTGTTCTGAGGACATCAATCCAGTCAGGAGGTCTAGGAAGGACTTCCCTGAGGAAGTGCTGTTGTAGCTAAGACCTAGGGACTGAAAGGAGATCGGCAGGTGAAGGAGGGAGTAAGAGCATCCTAGGAAGAAGTAATAGCGAGGTCTTGTGATGGGGAAGCCTGCAGTAACCTCGGGAACTGGGGCAAGGCCAGTGTGGGTGCCGTGGAGAGAGTGAGGATGAGCAGGATGACCTGCTGCCTTCGGGAGCCAGCCTGGGCCTCACTCTTTCCCTAAGAGCAATGGGAAGCCAGATTTTTATCAGGAGTGTGGCTTGGGAAGCTTGCAGTTTGGGTTGCTGGGTAAAGGAGGAACTGTGGTTAAAGGAGGAGGTCCACATTACAGCAGGGAGACTATCTGGTGGGTTGTTGTGTTCATCTAGGGAAGGGACGCGATAGGCATGAAAGAGGATGAAAGATAGAAGATGGGTGTGAGACAGGTTAAACGTTTGCTTGAAGAGGGAGAAGGAAAAGGAAATGGAGAGGGAGAGGGAGAAGGGTGGGGTGGAGGGGGAGAGGGAGTCACAGTGAGTTGTCTAAGTTGTCCTTCAAGGACAAAGTCCTTTTTTGGAGGGTCTAGTTGCTCACTCTAGGTTTGTTGACTGGGCCCAGGTCCTGGGTGATTGTTACTTCAAACCAAGCACGAACACCTTACCTGTTCTTGGTGAGTGACTTCCACAAAGGAAAGTGTGTGCCCTGGATCTGGCTGTGAGGACCCATGAGTGGGATAACACTATGAGGTTACAATATGGGGACATGGCACCATGGACCAGGCCATGAGGAATGCTATAATTTGTACCTTAAGTGCCTCCAGAGGCCCATGTGTTAAAGGCTTGGTCCTCAACCTGTGGCACTACTGAGGGGGGTGGACCTTTAAGAGGTAGAGCCTAGTGGGAGCCAAATCATCAGAAAATGCCCTTGAAGGGGATGCTGGAGCCTCAGCTTCTTTTCTGCTCTCAGCCACCATGAGGCTAATGGATTTGTCTCTGATGCTCTTCCAGCCATGATGATCTCTCTACCTTTCCATAGGCTCCAAAACAATGTATCAAGAAACCAGGGGCTGAAACCTCTGAACTGTGAGGAAAAAAGAAACTTTTCTCCCTGTAGGTTGATTTTTCTCAGGTGTTTTATCATGGTATCAGGAGAGCTGACTAACACTTCTCTATTTTAATCAGTCACTGGAGGGTGAGGACATAAGAAGAATCTGGAAGCATAAGTGGGGAGCAATATGCTCATTATGGTCTCAATTGTCAACTTGACCTAGAATCACCTAGGAGACAGGCTACTGGGCATGCCTATGGGGATTACCTTGACTAGGTTCATTGGGATGGGAAGGCCTGCCCACTGTGGGGGACACATCCCCTGGGCTGGGGTCCTTGAACTGTGTAAAATGGAGAAAACAAACTGAGAACAAGCATTCACCATTTTCTGTTTCATGACTGTGGATGTGATGTGACCACATCACATCCTTCTCTAAGAACTCCTCTGCCACAGTGGACATCTGACTGTGTGCCATATAAAACACTTTTGGCTTCAGTTGTTTTTGTGACAGTATCAGGAAAAGAAACTAAGACACAGAGTGTCCTACAAGCCAAGGGAAGAGAGTTCCAGAAGAAGGCTAAGCCACAGAGTTGGGCACTCCTGAAATGCCAGACAAAGGCAGACTAAAATCCCCAACTCCCCCGTGTTTCTGATGAGGACTGTACAGAATAAATGCTTCTGTTAAGAGTTCCACTGCAAATGGGTAGCACAGCCTCTGTGTCAGCTAGCTATGCTGTGTAAGAAGGAACTCCACAATGAGGTGACTCAAACCTCATATTTTCTTATGAGTCTATCACTTGGTTGAGGCATTCTGCTGCCACGGGGCAGGTTTGGATGATCTTGTCTGAACTTACTGAGGTCAATGGGAGCAGATGTACAAGAACTCTGAAGTGAGAGCCAACTTGGCTGTGTGAGGAGGAGGACAGAGGTCTGTGTGGGAATAGCTCAAGAAATTAGAGGGGAGTGGAGAGTGGGTTAGGGGGTCAGTGAAAGATAGAGGGGGAGTGTGAGGTGGGGTGACATCAGGAGCCCCATTGTAAAGCGTTGAACTTTACCTCTGCTGTTAGATTTCTTCTCCATGTCTGCCTTAGTGACTCTAGGTTGGGTTTTGCTCCTTGGGGGAGGCTTGGTAACTTCTCTTGGTTCTGCTGGGCGGAGGGGGAACTTTGTTCCTGCTGTGCCTGCCTGATCGCCCCTAATTTGGGGGGAGGGAGAATGGGGGCCATGTTTAATTTTTGTTGTATAAAATTACCTATGCTGACATGTAATGATTTATTATTTTAGATGAATTTAAACATCTCATATTTAGCAGATAATGTCACACATTTCAATAGTTTTTTTAGTAGCTTTTTTTTTTTTAAACCTCAAAGACAGCTTTTTTTAGGGTTTAAGAGAAAAAATAACTTTCTAGCTAGGGGACTTTTTTGATTCCTAAAATCATGTCTATATGTACTACCTGGAAGTAGATGTGAAGATGTCCAGGGGACAAAGGGAGGGGAGGTCTTGAGAGTGAAGAGTAGTGGCGCATGGGAGGATAATGCCAAGTAAGTCATATTTGCATAAATGGCCCTATGTAACCTGGTATAGTAATATGTAAACCATCAAAATCTAGGAGGAGAGAGGGATGAAGAATTAAGGAAGTATCTCAAAGTCCCTGCCTTTTGGTTTCCCTGCATGGTGCAGGGCAAGCCAGCGCTCACTCAGGGGTCAGCCAGCCTCATGCCTAAAAGCCCATCTTGCTGAATGGGGGATACGACCCAGGCCAGTTCAGTTGGTCCCCTGCTTTTATAAATAAAGTTTTATTGGGATACAGTTCTTCTCATCACCTGTAGTCTATGATCCCTTCTGTGCCACTTGGAAAGACTTCCTTAAGTATTTATCAATTGCTCCTTTAAGAGAGAGTTAAGCCCAGGGCAGAGCAAGAGCACACTCAAGGGTCCTCTGCTTGTAGCAGGGAAGTTCTGGTCCCTGGACCCTGTTAGCCAGGGAGGCGGCAGTGCTCCTCCACGAGGGCTCCTACATGGGGTCTTTCCTTTTAGTTTATTTTTGTTTTGACTTTTATTTTTGTATGTTTGTGTAGTATGTGTGTGTGTGTGCGTGCGTGCGTGTGTGTGTGTGTGTGTGTGTGTGTATGTGTGTGTGTGTGTGTGTGTGTGTACATGTGTGGATACAGGTAAAATGTGCAGGTATGTGTGTGCATTTGTGTGACAGTCAGAGGTGGACGTTGGGTATCTTCCTATGGATTTTGAGGTAGTGTTTCTCACGGAACCCAGAGCTCACTGGTGGCTCCATGGCTGGCCGGTGATTTCCAAGGCTCTGAGGGTCTCTCTTCCCCTTTCTTCTCTCCCCTCCTTCCAGCACTAAGGTTACCGGTGTGACTCACCAGGCCACCTCAGTGGGTCCTCCCCTCTTGTTTTAAGGACACTAATCCACCTCGAAGGATTCGCTCTTATGGCCTCAACTTAGTTTCTAAAGATGGAATGTCCAATTTATGGGTAATGCACACGATTTTAGGAAACCAGAAAAAATACTCAGTTTCTGGAAGTCTGCAGTGTCACCTTCGAATGCTGGGGAAACAAACACAGGCGTGTAGAACACGTGACATCTCTGTGGGTGGCTGGGAGGCCCGAAAGTCCTGGTGTGGACCTCCACCACAAACCCATAGGCCTTAACTTGAAGCTTTAATTCCAAGACCATTTTCTTCTCTCTAGTAAAACCCTGTGGTGTAGGGTGCGGGTGGGGTCAGCGGGTAGGAATTCAGACCTCGTTTCAATAGTTTCTGCAACTGTGGGCAATATACCTGCTTTTAGAAATGCAGAAGAGAAAAATCAATATTTCGACTTTCACAGCCAATCACGGCACAGAAGTGGCAATTCTGGCCTCAGCATGTCTGCACGGGTCTCTAAACAGGGCGGCGGCATCTGGGGTAAGGGAGGCTCGTAAAAATGACCGATGCAGATATTAATGATTTAATCTGCTAACGTGGTGTGGCTGCCTCAGAGAATCCCATTCGTCAGCGCTCAGGACCCTCGGAGGAGCCGCGCGAGGAGCTGGTGCAGGAGGTGGCAGGAACGAAGATGAATCGCAGAGTGCAATATTGATTCGCCCCGCCTGCAGCCACCTCTGTTTGGAAATATGGAAAGCAAATTAATGAATAAATGAGCCGGCTTGGTGAACCATGCCTCACTAGGAGCACTGGTATTTAAGCTGTATACACTAAGCAGTCTCTAAGCAAAGGCCTGGGAGCATGGGTTGGGGGGATGCATGCAGCTCTGGTCTTCGGACAGTAGGGCCTGGGGTCATTGCCAGTCAACTGCCCTCCCCTCCCCTTGGAGACGCTGTCTTGCTGTCTCGCTGCATCCCAGGCTGGCCTGGGACTTACCATTCGGCTTCATTTCCTCCAGTGCTGGGATCACAGGTCTGTGTCGCCACAGCTGGGCTTCTCAGTTCCTTCCTCAGAGGAAAGGGCTGAAGGAGAGGATTCAACTAGACAGTGCATATCCTTCCTGTAGCCACTGCTTAAAAAACCATTCCTTCTCTTTTTAAAGACTGTGCGCGTGTGTGTGGCATGCACATGAGTGGACAGGGGTGTGTGCCATTGCCCACACACTTGGAGACCAGGGGAGGACATGTTTTCTTCTGTCACTCTCCGCTGGATTTCCTTGAGACAAGGCCTCCCACTGCACCACGAGCTCACTGTCTCAGCCAAGCTGGTTGGCCAGTGAGCTCCCAGTCTCTGCACTGGAGCCACATCCACACCCAGCTTTTATCTACTTATTTTGTTTTAGAGATTTCGTATAATTATTATACATACATCATCTCTCCCTTTCCTTTTCTTCTTCCAGAGGTTCCCTTATGCCCTTCCTTGCTCTCTTTCAAATTCATGGCCTTTTTCCCCCATTAATAATTGTTAGACGGACACACACACACACACACACACACACACACACACACACACACACTCACCCACTCCTAAATCGAATGTGCTCAGTCTGCACAATGCTACTTGTATGTGTGTTTCCAGGGCTGACCGTTTGACACTGGACAGCCAGTTGGTGTGCTCTTCCCTGGGGAAGGTCATTTATCCCTTTCTCAGCATTCCTTAGTTGTCTGTAGTTCTTTGTGTAGGTTGAGGCCACAGGGCTTGAGTGCCACCCCCCCGTGCCCCGCCACCCCCCCACCCAACATTAGCATCTCTGTTGTCCTTGTTCAGCTCACATTTGGGCAGCCATGCTGGTTAGACTTCACGGGTGCAGCTTCTAACATTTACTAGGAGACATTGTCTCACAGTAAACTGATCCTCTGACCCTTACAATCTTTCTGCCCTGTCTGACACAATGTTCCCTGAGCCTTAGGTGTGGGAGTTATATTGTAGATGTATGCACTGTGACTGGGTTCCACAACTCTGCATTTTGATTGGTTGTGGTTTTCTGTAATGGTCTCTGTCTGTTGCAAAGAGAAGTTTCCTTGATGAAGGGTGAGGACCACTCTTACATCTGAAGATTTGGAGGTTTTTATGGAGGTGCGGGGATTCAAACTCAGGTCCTTAGGTTTGTACACTGAAGTACTCTACCCATTGAGCTATCTTTATTTTTTATTTTTTAATTGAAAAAATTCATACAGTATATTATGATCATGCTTGTTCCTCCCCCAAGTTCTCCCAGATCCTCCCTGCCTTCCCCACACCCAACTTCGAACCCTTTCTCTTTCTCTTTAAAAACCAACCAACCAACCAACCAACCAACCAACCAACCAACCAAAAACAAAACAACCCAAACAACAAAACCACAGAGACCATCCCTAGACACAAAAACACGAAAACCAGAAGCTAAAATATACAAGCAAAAGACCAATAAGACAACAACAAAAAGCCCAAACAACATTATGGGACAAAAGTGTACAAAAATACCACTGAGTTTGTGTTGTGTTAGCTAACTACTCCTGGGCATGGCACCTACTCTGAATGTGGTTAATAGAGTCAGTAAGTGGCTGGAAGGATAATAACACCCATCTGATTGGGTTAAGGTTAACTATGTTAGATATTCAGGGCTCTGGGTGGCTCATCGTGCCCCCCTCCCAAAATGATAGTCTAAAAAATTTAAAATAACCATTTCACACTTGGCATGTGTTTCTTGAGTGCTTATTAAATTCTTCCTACTGCTGCGGTTGCTCAGCATAGAGCTGCGGCCAAAGTAAGGTCCCTTCTCTCTCAGAACTTTCCTCTACTTTTGCCTATAGTCTTCCAAGTTCTTGCAGAAGGTGCTGTCTTTCCTCCAGTGAACTCTGTATCTTTGTCAGTCAGTGGCCAGGGCTGGGATGTGGCTCAGTGGTAGAGCACTTGCCTGATGTGCATGAGGCCACAGGCTTCTGCACACTGGAAAAAAAGAATCCCTGGCCTTGCTTGTGGGGATGTGTTTGTGGGTTTACCACATCTGTCTGTCTGTTCTACTCTTCTGTGTGTGGGCCCCTCTATCTGTGCCACACTGTCTTGATACTGTGTCTCTCTAGTAAGTCTCAAAAGTGGGTGGCATGACTTGTCCCCTTGTTTTCCTTTATCACGTTTCTGCAAACATTTAGACACCATCTCCGTGTCTTGCTGGGTTTTGGTGGAGATTGCTTTAGACCCATACATTCAGGTGGGGAGAATGGACACCTGTACTGTGTCGCGTCCTTCCATCCACGAACATGGCATGCCTTTCCGTTTCTTAAGGTAGTCTTTGATTTCTCTCATGTTGCTTAGTTTCCAGCATAGAAGCCCTGGGATATTTTGCTAGATTTATTCCCAAGTATTTCATTTTTTTAAAGCAATTGAATATGATATTCAAATTTCAGTTTAGATCTGTTCTCTATTAATAGATAAGGATGCAGTTGACCTTTGTGTGCAGATCTCATATCCTGTCATCTTGCTGGACTCACTAGTTAGTTCTGGGAGTGTTGTGCGCATATGTGTGTATGTATGTGAAGTTTTCAGGCACATCTGTGTGTATGTATGTGAAGTTTCAATTAGGATTTCCTACTCTTACACTCATATTATCTGCAAAGAGAAAGGATTCCATTTCCTCCTTTCCAATCTGTTCAGGTGACTCTCTGGTGTTTATTATTATTATTGTATCAGAATTCCTCCATGTAAATGCCAGATGGGGTAATTTGATGGCAAATGGGAACTGAGGCAAGCTGGAAGGGGCCGCCTCTGCCGGGCTGTATAGGAGCATGGCTTTACATCTTCTCAGACTAAAGGTGATTCTGTTAGGAAGTTTCCTGCTACTTAGATGTGAATTATTTAAATATTTAGACACTTTCTAGGCTGGGCAAACCCGCCGTGGGCTAGGCTGGCTTCATGTCACTCTGTCAAGGAAGCCACTCCTGTGCTGGGGTCTCCAGGCAAGCAGTGGCCACGGGATGCGTCTCACACGGAGACGTTGAGTTGGCTGCAGGTTTCCAGGCTCACGGGAGGAAGGTCACACTGCATCTGGAAGGCCATCCCTGGGACTGTGCATCTCAAAATCGTCTGGCAAGGTAGCCCTGTCTTGGGTGGGCTGGGGACAGGCTGGCACAGAAGGCCAAAGGTGGGAAGTGTGTGGACAGTGGCGGGGTTATCGGGGTGAGAGCGGAAAGTCTACCAGCAGGAACGAGCTCTCGGATTGTCACGTCCATTTTCCGCTACCTTTCCTCACTGCTTTCCTTCCCTTCGCGCTGCGCATGTGTGATCATGCCACACTGTGCCGTCAGCTGTGCCAGGCACCCATCTCTCACACGCTCTCTACACGCTTCTACAACGTGGGTGTCATGCCCTGAGCCTCAGTCTAGCTAATTCTACTTTTCGTGTGTGCGCGCGCGTGTGTATGTGAGCCAATTAGTTTCTCTATGGTTGCTTAAAGGAACAGGAATAAGGGGTTATTTACAGGAGCATAACCACCTTAACATTGGCTACAGCACTGGAGAAATGTCTCCTCCCCCAGCAAGGCTCATAGGTCCTCGGGGAGGGTCGGGGCCTTGTGAGAACCCCCAGAGGGGCGGTTTTCAGGGAAGCTCGTTTAGCCCCATGGTTTCGTTAATCATGGCTCAGGCGCAGCTGGGTGATTCAGGCTGGGATCAGAGAGGCAGAGATTTTGTGAGCATCAGCTGCCAAGATCTCCTCCGGGTGCATGTGAGACTCAGCCTGGGCTAGCCAGACTCTCCCTGTTGAAGAGCGGGTCCTATCAATACCTCAGGCCTGGCTCACAGCCTTGGCTGGAAATATACCTACCACTTGAAGATTCAGGGCTTGGAGGAGCTGGCACAGCCCCAGAACCTGACATCTCTCTTCAGAAGTAGCCAGTAGCACAGAAACACTGTGCAGATGAATTGCTACCTCCCAGGATCTTCTGCAGCCTGGGTGGCGAGTGAATGGGCAGTCAGGTCTCCACTGCAGTGTCTGGACTGCTCTGCATCTCCCACCAGCACAGCTAATCACTGGCAAGGAAGTGACATTAATGGCCTTTTCATTCTGTCCCTTTCTCCTGCCTGGGCATCTGTATGTGCAATTATGGAAAGACAATTTAATGCTGACCAATTAATTGCATTTGCCAAATGGGCTTGAAACACTCTACCGGCAGTTTTCCCTGTCGGCACAATGGATTATGGTATGCAGAGAATGAACGCTAGTGACTGTTGGCACATGTCCCTGGCTGTGGGTCAGCTGTTTGTTTTGGATAGTCAGGTTGGAGAGCTTGCTGTGAAGTTAACAGTCCTGGTGGAGCTAGGAAGAGACCTTTGCTTCCTCAGTTGCCCACCACTTGCCCCATGATTCATCTTGAATGGTGTTAACTGTGCACTTCTGAGCCCTTGTCATGGTCCAGGTACATGGCAGGATGCATTATTTTTAATCTTCATGTTTATGTAAGGGAAAGGTTAGTATCCCCATTTCACCATGGGGAAACTGAAGCATAGGACTAGTCACCTAGCTGAAATTTGTGCCCCTCCATAGCTTCCCACCCTGTTATGTGTACCACTCAGTGTCTCTGGAGGTAAAACGGGGATGTTAGAATTGTGCCTTGGGCCTGGGGGTGAAGGGTGCTGCTGCTGGTTAATGTCTCAGATGTTACTTATAGCTCTCCTTGGTTCACATCCTGGCTTTGGTAGTAGCTGAATGAGCTTTGAAAAACTAGGATATCTCTCTATGCCTCAGTTTCCTAGTAATGTGGAGAGACACAGTTACATTTCCCTCCTAGAATGTGGCCATAAAGATGGTGCTGTGCACTGGCCTTTGGATGCATGGCCAGTGCTTGGTAAGGACAACTCTCTTACCACCGAGCAGGTGCTGAGCTTGGTTCAGCAAGGCTGTATGTAGAGTAGAAGCCAAGAATGGAGACTGGGAGAGATTGGCTGAGGACTGTGGTAGGTTAGTTAGACAGTTGCTAAGAAAGCATTCATGCCCTGTCTCTCGTGGTTTGAACACATGGTGGCCCCTGATGACAGTGTTATGAATGCAGACCCAAGAAACAGTGTGCTTGCCAGTTTCTGGTGCTGAGAACAAACCCCTAGCTGGAAACTGCTAAGGGGCGAAGGGCTGGTTTTAACTCACAGCTTCAGAATGTTCAGCATCCTGGAGGGGAGAGTGTGCTGGGGCAGCGCCTGATGGTGGGTGGGAAATAGAGTGACCTGTAACAGAAAGCAGCTGAGACAAGATGCAGCCTCCAAAGACACATGGCCAGTGACCTCCTTCCTCCAGCCAGATTCTGCCTTCTCCATTCTAACACCAGTCAACAGGCCCAGGAGCTGCTTGATGCTCAATCTCACTACCCTTGAGATTTGAGCCAGTGTCGCTGTGTGGGCCCTGACTCAGGCACCTGGTGTTTCTGACCCCGTACTAACTCCTCTCTTATCTTAGGGTGATTCTGGAGAGAGCTCAGTCCATCCCAGTATCTTCAGCAGAACTGTCTGCTTTGTTGACTGGATCAGCCTAGTCAAGGTACTCAGTAGGTTTCCAGATGGGGGTGGGGGTGTCAGTGTCTCCTCACCTGGACTTCCTGTCCTGGTCTATGAGGGCTTCTGGCTTGCTCAAGGCCAGCAGCATCCTCATATTGCATAAACATGGATCCTGCTATCAGTTATCCTCTATAGGAGGTCCTGGGATGACCGTTGAGCTGCTAGACATTCCCTGTTTTAGCTGTCTTTTCCAAATTTCAGTCTACAATATTCACCACTGCTACATCCCCCTTAGCATCTCTGTCCATCCACAGCCATTCTCCAAGCCAAGCCTGGAAGAAACTTCAGCCAAATAAAAGCCCCACCTTCCCACAACTTTGTCTGCATCACCTTCATGGGTTCTTCTTTGCCTTTCAGTGGGTGAGCCATCAGACCCTGCACTGTAGGAAATGGGGCATCCCAGGGAGAGTCTCAACTGTGGGCCCTTGGGGAGAAACTGAAGAGATGGGGTCTACTGAGAGAATCCCAAGGAGTTGGGTATCAGCTGTGGAGGATGCGATTTCTGTCTTGCAGACTGATGCTACCATGGAGAGTGCCAGGGCCTTCAGAGGGTGTGGCTTCTCAACTGACATCCAAGCACAGGGAGCAGCACATGAGGAGAGATCCTGCCCTGCCTCCAAGATCCGTGAACACCCAGAGGCCAGATGAGAGTTTGGAACTTGTGAGACAGTCTACAGTTTAATGGGGGGGGGGGCTCCAGTTAGGTTCCTATGCTCCTAAAATGGAAGAGTTCAGATGCAGTTGAATATTAAGCAACCAGAGTTTAATGAGAGCAGGCAAGCTTTACGAAGCCAGATGCCTAACAATATGCATTCACAGGTCTTAGTTTCCGTTACTTCTGCCCTGTTCCTCCCTCAGGGGGACACTTCCGGGAAGGAAGGGGCTTCTCTTGAAAGGACACTTTACAATTAAATCAATCTAAGTAGACATAGAAGGTGCGAGAACCTGCACAGGGGTTCATGCGCCCCAAAGCTGACTAGTTAGCAGAGGAGAAGTGGCAGCAGTTTTGTGCCCCCTGTCTAGGAAGTCCCTGAAGAAGGTTGAAGTTGCACCAGCTCATTGACCAATGGCTCTTTTATAGGCCCTGTTTCGTGGGCTACCACTGTCTCTGCATCTTGGTTTGGGGTGGAGTGAGTCACCAGCACAACATTTATAACTTGGCCATCAGTCAACCACCATCATCTTTCCACTCAGTTTCTGGGCTCTGAGCAGAAACTCAGAGGTCCTATTTCAGGGGACCTCTTTGGCAGACCCTCTCAGAGCTAATGTTCTAATATAAGGACAGTGTCCCCCTAATAACTGCAGAAAGGTCAATGCAACTGAAGCATGAGCCCCCACACTGCAGCCATGCGGTTCACAGAGGCTGAGGGCTCAGTGAGCCTTGTGTCTTGTGGACTGGGGACATGACCACTCGACCCCAGGGTGGGGGGAGGGCTATAAAGAAGCAGGAGCAAACTCCCCAGGAGAATGGAATTGGAGGGTAAAGAGCAAATACAACTGTCACATGTTCCCAAAGGAGCTCCAGAGGCCAGACATGAGGGACAGAGGGACACAACTGGCTGGTATGTTGCGTTCCCTTTCATTCGGGGCTTCCTGGCACGTGTAACTACATTTTGCTCTCAGTGAGTGATATGGGCACAGCTCACCAACAGTTTTTGGACGTGAATTCTAGAAGTAGCTGCCTGTGCTCCAACATCTCCCTGTGAGCCTTGAGCCCCAGAGGGAGCAGCTTTCCCCTGGTGCTGGCTGTGGTAGTGACAGTCACAAAATTCCTGTATCACTGTACCTTCTCAGAGTCCCTCCTACTATTTGAAGCATCACAACTACCTGACTCAGTTTGCAAACTGAGTATACCCACAGGTGTTTCTGTCCATCACTTCAGTCTTTTAAACATGTGCCCCATAACCTTAAACTGAGATGTTCAGCAATGTAGCGAATACATCACTTAGCATGCTCAGCAATGAACTCACCCATCCATGAATATGTTGAGGTTCTGTGAATAAAACGCCAAAGTTTTCTGTGTTCAAAGAAGACACTGTAATCTGACTGAGGTCCATGCCCTCCTTTCCTGCTGAAGGAACTAACTCTTAAATCTTCTCCACTCTTTTAGGGTCCCATCTCTGCTTCATTTGCCCTTGAACTTACTCTTGGCTCAGTTAGTGTTTTCTAAACAGGGCAGGCATGAACAGTGCCATTCTAACACGGCTTTGTCTCCTTCAGGGCAGAGGAAGTCCTTCAGACTGAATGAGGAAGAGACATAGATGGTCTATCTGGATAAGGAAAAGAGGAAGAACATGATAACTGGCATAAAGTTTCCTGTTCTCCAGAACCAAGGCCTGCCACCTCTTCAGAGAATAATGAGTGCATTTTGGCTGGAGTTCGGGGGCTCCTTCCCTTGTGACCAGCCCTGGAAGATACTAGCAGGGCCTAGTTAGGAAACCTCTGCAGAGTTGAGCTAGGCTTACTGCCCTGCTGCTGTTCTGGCTGCAGGATCTGGAAACACACCCAGAAACAGCTCCTCACCAACATGCCTGATCATGGGTCTTCTGTCCTTCAGAACCCTAATTTACTCACATAGCTCCCTGAAAAGACATACTTCAAGAGAACCAAAGAAAGAAAAGATGGCCCCAAGAGTTCTGGAATTGACCTTTGGATACAAAGGGTATTATGGCTGGGACCAAGAGACTGGCTATAAAGTTACAAGATTCTCCAATGAAACTTTTTGTGGCCAAGAGCAACTACTTAGGGTCCCTTAAGGTGCACAGTGTGTTCTCCATGTGAGGTGACATCTGTGGAATCCATAAAGAGGATGGATGCTAAAAGCCTGGTACGTAGTAGCTCCTGTGACTGTATCTTCTCCCTCTGGAAAATTGAGGAACAGTTCAGGCGAGTATATGAATGAGCTGGCTGGCATTGTGGGTCCATCATCCACTTCTCTTCTCTTGGGTAAGAGGCCAAAGGAACATTGCCTGAACAGTATGGATGTAGCCATGCCACAGAAAAACATGTCCTGAACAGTATGGATGTAGTCATGCCACAGAAAAACCACTCAGCCTTTTGGTGCACACCTCTGTGCATCTCAAAGACTCAGTACTTGCCTGGTTCACTTCGTTTGTCCCCAGTAAGACTCCCTGACATAGTAACAGCAAATGCATACCTTCCCCAGCTGTTGGCTTCATTATAGACCGGAGGCCTGACTTAGTAGTCACCTACTGGCCTAAAACCTCATTTCACCTTACGGGCAAGATGCTTGGTTCTTGGGCCCTGTTTCTCATGGGGGCGGGGGAGACTCATCTGGTGGTCACGGTTGTAGACTGTGATGCTCATCTGGTGGTC
>CABHPH010153341.1:0-21484 GCA_902168325.1 Peromyscus nudipes
TGTGTGTGTGTGTGTGTGTGTGTGTGTGTGTGTGTGTGTGTGTGTGTATGTGTGTGTTGTTTTTCAATCATGAGCCATGTGGTCAATGACTTTCACCGGTCCCTGACAGGCAGCCCCACTGTCGTTTCACCCCCACCCCCGTTACACAAGGCTGCATCAGCATGGGGTGGGCCCCAGAGTGGTACAGATGGAGCCATTATGAGGAGGGACCTCACTGGGGGCATCCTTGGAAGGGACCATGAAACCATCCACCTTCCTCTCTCTCTCTCTCTCTCTCTCTCTCTCTCTCTCACACACACACACACACACACACACACACACACACACACACACACACACATGTCCCAGCTACGCGGAGGAATCTTGTCAACTGACTGGACTGAGAAGCCCCTGAGTCCATGAGGACATGGCCTACTCAGTGGACTAACCCTTGGTGAGTTCAGACTATGATAATATGATTGACAGGAGGTGGGCCTAGTTGGAGGAAGTGGGTCACAAGGCCTGGCTTGAGGCTACATCCTGCCCTGGTCCCTCACATATCCCCTTTCTCGCTGCTGCCTGTTCATCATGAAGTGAAAAGTTCACACACTCCCACCAGCATGATGAAACTGAGCCCAGATCAGCCTCTCCAGCCTCAAGTTGTCCCTCTTGGGTAATGACCACAGTGATAACAAGAGTGACTAAGTCACTGGCCCTGAGAGAAGCAGGTGGCTCACCCTAGGCTCCCTGCCCTTCCACCAGAGACCAAAGCAGTGGGTCCCCAAGTCACAGACGGGAACCTCCACCCACAACCATGAGCCAAGCAAACATGTCTCTTTACAAGTTCATTATGTCAAGTCTGATCAGAAAAATGGACCATGGTGACAGAGCTGTGTGAGCTGGTGTGTGCAGACACAGTGTGAACGGCCAGAGCCTCCCTCCCCTTCCCCTAAGCAAATGGGACACTAGGTCCTCTGAGCCACCGTGAGGAATGTGGAAATGTAAAGGAATGTCAATTCCACCCTGCTGCAGCCTCACTGGGCCCCCAGTCCCTGAGGGCCTGCAGCTGACCAAAGGCTGGAGCAGCCGAAGTTGGCATGATTGCCAGGCTCACCCACCAACTCAAGAGGAAACATGAAAAACAGTTTTGTTCTAGTTCTCATTTTTTTGAACGCCCTATAGTGCTGATATTTCTAAAACATGAAGAATATTATGTATATTTGAGATGTGCAGCATAATGTACAGGTTTCATGTAGTCAGTCAATGGCATAAAAGGTTATAGTTTGAAGTTGCTAGGTTTGGAGCTATTTGTCACACAGCAGTAGCTGCCTGCCACAGACTACCTGCTCTGCAGATCTCCAGATCTCCAAGCCACCTCCTCCCAGTGAAATGGGATGAAATGCTTCAGAGTGTCTCCTCTCACTGAGACAGGATCTCATGTAGCCCAGACTGGCCTCAAACACACTGTGCAGCCAAGGATGACCTTGAACTTCTGATCCTCCTGCCTTCTCCTCTCCAGTGTTGGGATTGCAGGTGTTCACCCCACACCTGGCTTCTGTGGTGCTGAAGATGGAGCCCAGGGCTTCATACATGCTCGGCAAGCGCTCTACCAGGTGAGCCCCACCCCAGCTCTTAGGTGACCCCTTCTTATCTGCAAACTCCGCCAAGCTAAGAGAACCACAACTACCTTGGGGCTCAGCCAATAAAGACACCACTGATGTCACACCCTGGCTCCCTTGAGGCAAATGACTCCGGGGGTGAAACAGACAGGAGCACCTGAAGGCGCCGAGGTTGCTGCGTTGCCTGCTCTCCAGGCTGAGTTTGTCTGAAACTCTGCTTTCTCTTCCCTCTGCTGCCCCCTCCCAGACTGATCCTCCCAGGATTGGAGCGCCATCAGAGCAGAGCAGGTGGTCAGATAGATGCACCCTTCTCATGGGGCAGCCTTTCCAGGACTGCCCGCAAGTCCAAGAAGAGGAGCCCCTCCCCAGGAGAGGCAAAAATGAAGAAGCTGCCTGCATAACTCCACGGAAAGGACAGGTGGAGACCAGCAGTGTGGACTCTTTGGGATGGCAAGTCACCGCTCGGCGGGGGATGTGGCTCAGTTGGTAGAATGCTTGCCCAGCACACCGGAAGCCCTGGGTTTCATCCCCAGCCCAGGGGTGCACACCTGGAATCTCAGAGCTCAGGATATGGAAGCAGGAGGGTCAGAACTTCAAGGTCATCTTCAGTTACAAATGCAGGTGGACACAGGGTCTCCTTTTAAAAAAACTTCAGATTAAAACCCAGGGCTCATCCTTCACAGGCATGACAATGGTCAAGTGTTACAGTTATTGTCCAATCACAGGCGACTCCACACTGCCGCCCTGGTCACTGCTGTGGGAGGACACCCGAGTCACTCTGGCCCTCAGCCAAATGTCACCTTCGTTCCCAGTGCTGTGAAGAACACACAGACCAACCCTCCAACCTTCATTGCGCACACCTGTGCAGAGTCACTTGCTGTGACCAGCCCAGCGACACCCCTCACCTGTTGAGGGACAGCCCAGCCTTTGTACACCTAAGGGCTCCTGAGAGCACAGAGTTCACCTGAGGAACGCACAGTCTCTGCTGCCACTTCCCACAATTCCCTCTGATCCCCACAGGACAGTGCCTACCCTGAAGGCACAAGACAAGAGTGGCATGGAAGTGATTTCTGCAAAAACCGTTAACTCTCTTATTAACTGGAGCAAAGATTCCTAAGACAGGTTAAGACTTTTAAAATATCTTTGTGAGCTAACAGCAAGAAGAAACGAGGCATTTTTAAAACCTGGAAGCCCCCAGAGCAGAAGCTGAATTCAAACCAAAATGCTGAATTTTAATACTCCTATTTCAAGGTCTTAATACGCCCTGGAAATCCTGTTCATTTAAATTACTGGCCATACACCAACACCCCTCCAGAAATCATTTACACCTTCCATCATCTTGGAGAATTTTTCCCCAAAATACATATATATATATATAACATATACATACATAATACATACACACACACATATCTGAGGCAGTTTATCTGCTGCTTCTGCTGAAGTGATTTGCTAGAACTCGCTGAACTTCGGGATAAAAGGACAATCGCAAAGGAGACCTTGGCTGTGTCTCTCGGTGATTTTTTTGGTCCCCATTCATCATAACCTTTTCATAAGACAAACCGCAAGGCCGAAGGTGAGCGTAATTACACAGCTGTGCTCTGTAGAGTTGATAAGACACAGCCAGAATGCTTTAGGTGACATGCAAATGAATTCTGCTTTTTTCCCCAACTCCCTTCAGATGAAGAGAGCGTCTTGTTTGAAGGATGTTAGGGAGGCTGTGCTGGTGGGCGGTTAATTAGCAAACGAGATTAAGGGAGAGCAAGCCTGAGAGTTGGGACATAGCGGGCAATGGCCCTCCTCTGTGTGTGTGTGTGTGTGTGTGTGTGTGTGTGTGTGTGTGTGTGTGTGTGTGTAAAACTCAAGTGTCATACTCAGTCTCGGCCCACCTTGGTTTTTCTCTTTTTCTTTTTTTAAGACAGGGTCTCTCACAAGCCTAGAGCTCACCAAGCAGGCTTAGCTGGCTGGCTCATGAGCCGCAGCCAGACTCACAAGCATGAACCGCCACTCCCAGTTATTTAAATGTGGGTTCTAGGACTTGAACTCATGCCTATACAGCAAGCACTTTACTGTCTGAGCCATCTTCCCTGGGCCCCCACCCCTCTTGTTTCTGAATGTGACCCAGTGGGTCCTCTGGAATCAGTTAGTGACCCACAGTACATGGACTACATCACCCCGTTCTGTGCTGGCTTCTCTTCAGGGCTCCCCTCCATCTTACCTCTGTCTTTGGGACTGGCAATTGCTGACCTCACCTCTGACCCAAAGGGAAGCACCTAGGCCTGGCCAATCAGCTCATGTCATCCCTCCCCAGTCCCCGTGGGTGGACATGTGACTCAAGTAGATCCAGTTTGTTAGGCTTGAACCCCAAAGGTCTCCTGCGTGTGCTTGAACTCGTGGCTCCCAGCTGATGCCTTGTTTCAGGAGCAGAGGAAACCTTTGTGATGTGGTGGCAGATGCAGGTAGCTGGGGACAGGCCCTGACATGTTCAGGATCTCTGCTTCCCATCTGCCAAGGATGGAGATGTCTCTGCCGCTTGCTGCCGTGAGGGCTGTGACCCCGAAACTGTGACCTGAAATCAGCGCCCCCCTCTACTTCTGTCGTTGCTGTGGCTCTTCCCTGGAATGACTGGCAGATTGTCACAGTGGCTTTTCCGTTGCCAGGACACCCGACAAAAGTGACTTAGGAGAAAAAGAGTTTGTTGTGGCTCAGTTCCCAGCTTACAGTCCATCATGGCAGCAAGTGGAGGCAGCAGGAGCTTAAAGCAGCTGGCCACATCGTAGTCACCCTCTGCAGAGAGTGACACTGGCCACATCATAGTCACCCCCCGCAGCAGAGAGTGACGCTGGCCACATCTTAGTCACCCTCTGCAGCAGAGAGTGACCCTGGTCATATCGTAGTCACCCTCTGCAGAGAGTGACCCTGGCCACATCACAGTCACCCTCTGCAGAGAGTGACGCTGGCCACATCGTAGTCACCGTCCGCAGCAGAGAGTGACCCTGGTCACATTGTAGTCACCCTCCACAGAGAGTGACACTGGCCACATCGTAGTCACCGTCCGCAGAGAGTGACGCTGGCCACATCATAGTCACCCTCTGCAGAGAGTGACGCTGGCCACATCGTAGTCACCGTCCGCAGACAGTGATAAACGCCAGTGCCCAGCTCACTTTCTTCATTTCCTTCAGGCCATAACCAGCTCATGCTAACAGTGTGGTGACTCTTCCCACAACAGTTAACATAATCAAGATAACCCTCTCCCCTGACCTCCAGCTAGCATGCCTAGGGGCTCATCTCCGGGCTATCCAGATTCTGTCAAGTTGACAGTTGGTACTGTCACTCAGGCTCCCACACTCTTAGAGAAACTGACTTGAAACCACTAGGAACAAGACTGCACAACCCGGAGCCCTGGAGAACCTGCCTGAGAGTGACATCCACCTACTAGAGCGTGGCATTGAAGGAAAGACTGGGTTCTCACGGCTGCCCCTGGACCCAGCCTTCCCTGAAGCCGCCCACACCCTAAAACCTGAGCCCGGATGCCCTTGCTATCGCTGGTTTGGGCTCACCCAGTTTTGAGTTGTTCTTGCTGTTTGTGACAAACTGCCTAACTCATTCTCTTCAAAACCCTCAAAGTTCTTAAAAGAAAATCAAGAAAACAGTAAGTTCCTATGCCCAAATAACTCACAGAAATCAAGACCACTGAGCCATGCCCTTGTATCCAAGCGTGGGAGTGGTCCACACTTTTGTTTTAATGTAAAACTATACATTTATGGTAAAGATGCCAAGGGGCTGAGCCTTCGGCCCCTCTATTTAAAACCTATAGAACATCCAGGATGGCTTTTGAGCCTGAAGATGATGCTACATCCATCTGTAGGTGGCTTGAGAAATACTCTGACCAAAAAAAAAAAAAAAAATCAACGAACAAGACCCAAATCCTAACATTAGATTTCATATACAACCAAGTAAATTGTTTTCTTATAGAACAAATTGTTTCTATAGAAACGAATGCTTTTCTAGCAACCCAATCCCTATTAGGGTTGCTATGGAAACAGATTGGGAAAATTGGGGGAAATGTAGAAAAAGATAAATAAGCCACCCCTTGTCTTTCCCTACCTGTAAACCCACAGAAGGCAAGCACCTCTCTGAGTGTCTGAGCACCCCAGGCAGTCTCAGGAATGCTGAGAGCAGAATGCTCACTCCCCAGCATCCTCCTGCCCCAGCCCCGGGTTGCCTCCAGCCACTAAAGCCAGTACAGAACACAGCAGGGGTTTGCTGAACAAGGCCATGTATGCATGTTTTCAAGTACCAGGGCTGCAGGAGGGCAGGGGGGTGGTGCAGGGCTGCAGGAGGGCAGGGGGGTGGTGCAGGGCTGCAGGAGGGCAGCAGGGTGGTGCAGGGCTGCAGGAGGGCAGCCGGGTGCCACAGGGCCATGCAGAGACTGATGACCAAGCACATGCTGCAGGTACTGTGTTTTGAAGCAAACCCTTCTTTTAGAGAAGGCTGAGTGAGTGTGCACTTGTTCTGGAAGTTTCTTTGTGGCGGGGAAACCAGGAAGCAAGCTGTCTGGCTCTTGAGGTGCAAATGAGCACTGACCATGAGCATTCTCTTTTCTCAACCAAAGAGCAGAAGGGAGGTGAGTGGCCGCTTCTCTGGTTAATGTTTCTAGAATCTTCTACTTACAAGTAGAGACTTGTGGCTGGCTAATGAAGGAAGAGAATTCCATATCAACTCTCATAGACATGCTGCAGTCCTGACAAAGTTGCTTTACTGCCCAGTGCTGATCTGTGGACTCCAGATGGTGGCTCGGTTTTATTCTGGATGTTTTGCAGTACTAGAGATCGAACCCAGGACCTCACGAGACATACCAAGCAAGTGCTCTGCCACTGAGCTACAGCCCCAGCCCTCTTTTTACATGAGACAGAGTCTAAATAAGTTGCCCACACTGGCCTTGAACTTGCTATCCTCCTGCCTCAGCTTCCCAAGTAACTGAAAAGAACAGATCTGTGTCATCAGCCCCCCCATCGTGGATCCCATTTATAAAAAATGTGGTTAAGGGGTTGTGAGTGACAGGGATCCCAGCTGGTACAGGGTAGGCATGGTAGCCCACTCCACCACAGCCTCAGAGTCACCAGAAGCCAAATGACATGACCCAGGAGTTCAAGTGACCCGGGGTAGGCAACAAAGAGGAACAGGGCCTGTGACCAAAGGCAGTAGCTCATTCCTGTCATGGAGGCTCCAAGCTGTCTGAGGAACCTTCTCCTTGGGCTAGATTCACCAGGGAAGCTCACAGTAATGCTCCTGCAGGAGCCACTGTGTGATGGGGGAACCTTGTCCACACTGGGAATAATATGGGAGATGTGGCTAATGGGAAAATAAACAAACAAACAAACAAACAACAAAACAAAACAAAAAACTGTGCCCGCTGGTGGAGGGCCAGAAACCCAAAAGAGAGGCTTCGGATTGGAGGAAGTATGTCACAAGCCACCAGGCATACACACACACACACACACACACACACACACACACGACCCTGTTGCACCTCTACCCTAACCCAAGCCCAGCTGCCAACACCAGGAGACACACACACACACCCTGTGTCTCTGCATACTCAACCCACGGCCATGCTCACCACAAAGCCAGAGAATGGCTCTTGCCCCAGAAGCCACAGTATGGTCCTCTGCCCCAGCCCTCCGGGACCTCCCATGTCCCTAAAGTATCCACGAGGCCCTGCCACACTCGGTCCCCCTCTGGCAGCCATGTTGTTACTTCTTTCTTCAGACACAGTTAGGCCTCAGGGCCCTTGCACTCACCGACTAGATGCCCACATGACTGTGTCCCCACATCCTGTGGGCTGTGACTCTCTGTGGCAGTGTCTTCAGGAAGCCCTCTTTGATTTGGTGAGACCTCTGGGCGAGGAGCCTTATTGCAAGATGTTGGGCGGGCCTTGAGAGTTAAAGTTCAGCCCCGCTTCCTCTCGGGTCTCTGCCTCCTCTGAAGTCTGAAGCAAGCAAGCTCGGCTCCATCCTGGACTGCTTCCTCTGAACCCCGAGCAAAGAACAAAATCTTCCTCTCTCAAGTCGCCTCTTCCACGTGTTTTACCACAGTGACCTGAAAAACCACTCATGTCTTCTGATTTTAGAAGACACAAAGATTGAAACAGTCAGTGGCTCTTGGCAAGTATCACATGTCCAGGCCCAGCACCTCCTGGGCTGGCAGCAAGCGGAAGTGTATTTCTACCACCCCACACCCCACAAGGAAGTCCAGAGACGCACTACCAGTGCATTGCATTCCTCTGCCTTCAGTGCCCTAGAGCTTTCCGCTTCTTCCGATCAACAAACTCCTCAAGTTTGCCTCATGGTCCAAAGCGGCTGCTGGAGCGTTAGTCATGCTAACTGCTTTCCAGGCATTGGGCACAGGTGAGTCTCCACACACCCTCTGTCCTCACTGTACCCATGAGACTCTATAGGAGGTCATTTATTCTTTCTGCTTTTCAGGTGAGGAATCTGAGCAGATCATGTGGAGCGACTCACATAGTTGAATCCGGCTCCATCCAGCCGCAGACGATGTGAACTTCTGATGCTGGGAACTGTTCTTAATCCTCAAAAGATATTCTTTTCTTTTTCAAAGTCGATTGACTGGAACAGGGTCTCATGTAGCCCAGGCTGGCCTCAAAATTGCTGTGTAGCCAAGAACAACCTTGAACTTCTGATCCCCCTGCCTCTACCTCCAGAGTGCTGGGTTACAGACACATGCCTCTCCGCCCAGTCTCACGTGTACCGCCTGAGCTGTAGCGGAAGCCCCCAAGGTGATGTCCATGAGCCACTTCTGTCCTCACCACCAAAGTCCTGAGTGCTGAGGAGCCTGATCGACCCAGCTGGATGCAGATCTGGGAGCTTCTCTTGATTTTAATCGACAAGATAAGCCCAGCCACGGGCCATCTCTGCAGGCAAGGTTTTAAATCCTCAGCTTCTTTAGGATTTACTTGTCCAGCCTCACAAAAAAAAAAAAAAAAAAAAAATATACCCCTCCGCTGAGCTTGACAGACCGCACGATGAAAAGTAAATTATTTTCCTGGAAACAAGCCCAAAAATAGCTGAGCCTGGGCCTGCTCGCAAACACCAGCGGCAACAGGACTGAATGTGTTAGTTTTAAGGGTGCAAGTGTGTTTGGGAATACAGAGGCTCCTCTGTGGGCCCAGAAGGAAAAAATGAGTCTGCAGATAGCAAGATAAATCACTGAGCAACAACTCAGAGCCCATAAAACAGGAACCCAGAGAGGCTGGCAGAGCCTGGATCCATCTTGCACACCTCCCCAAGGGAGCCCAGAGATGCCTTCCCCACCTGCACTGTGTTCATCTCCTCCTATGTCCCCCTACCACAGTAAAAGACAGCATCTCCTCCCATGTCCCCCTACCACAGTAAAAGACAACATCTCCTCCCATGTCCCCCTACCACAGTAAAAGACATCTCCTCCCATGTCCCCCTACCACAGTAAAAGACAGCATCTCCTCCCATGTCCCCCTACCACAGTAAAAGACAAGGAAGTGTTGACGAGAGAAAGGCCAAGTCTCGTGCTCTGCAGAGGCCCAGCCAGGCAGCGGGGCAAAGTTCAAGTGGTTGAGTTCTTCACCACTTTCTCCCTTCCAAGCCGGAATCTCAGCAGATGATGTAAACCTCCAGGCTTTCTGTTTAACTGTTCAAGCATCCTCTGTTTAAATGCCTTCTGCCTGCCCTATACCTCACTGACATCAAGGACCACTCAAAAGAACCTGCCTTCGGAGCAGAGCTGACATCCAGTCATTCAGCTCTTCCCCAGACTAGAGGATATGTTAAGGACGCAGGGATCAGGAAGCCCTAGGTTCAAATCCTGCCCCCCTCTCCCACCGCCCAGCAGAAAACATTTAGGAAAACTGAGTCTGGACTAAGTCTCAGTGTCCTCATCTGTGAAATGGGAGCGATAGAGTGCCTTTCAGGGTTGCTGGCACTGAAGGAGAGCGCAGGCGTAAAACAGCACACAGCAGTGCCCTCTTGCGACTGTGTTCTTTTCTCTCCTTGCTATGATGGAAGAAACTTGAGGCAGGAAGAATTTGTTGTGGCTCTGAGTTTGTGAGGCTACTGTCCACCATGGCCCGGGACGCAAAGCTGAGGTCCTGGCGATGGGAGCACGCTCCAAGCATGACCAAGCAAGACCAAGCAAGAAACAGCAATAAGCTGGAAGCATAGGGGGCTTGGAACCCTGAAGTCCCATCCCTGGGGCCCACACCCACCAGCCAGAGCCCTTGTCTGAAAGCCTCCCAAACACCACCATCTTCTGGGGTCCCAGTGTTCAGACATGTGAGGCCATGGGGACATGTCACACTCCAACCATTAACAGTGACCAAGTGCCATATGCACGGCACTCAGAGAGAGGCCTAGGGAAGGCTTCCCTGGTGTCAGAGCTCACGGATGCTGGAACATTCTGATTCTCAGCCCAGGTGCTGCTCCTGAGGATGGAGGTGTGGCGGCTGATGAGGGATGGAGGTGTAACGAGGTGAAAGCTCATTAATTTGTACCTGTGTGGCTTGACCCCTTTCTCTGGTCCTCAAAGTCTGCATGGCACGGACTGCCTGGCATTCTGCTGAGGACGATTAGAATCGCAGCCTCTCACGTGTCCCCATAGGTTTCTGTTAAAGACCAGTGTATGCAGAAATGCCTGGGGCAGCCTGGAGATTGAGGCAGGAGGATTAGGAGTTCAGGGCCATCTTTGGCTACAAATTAAGTTTGAGGCCAGCATGAGCTACATAGCAAAGACCTGAGAGAGAGACAGAGACAGACAGAGACAAAGAGACAAAGACAGAAAGACAGAGACAAGAAGACACAGTGAGAGATTGCCTAAGATGGCCAGGATCTGAGTGGGGGGGGGCAGTGTCCGAGTGGCCAGCAGGGTCTTAATGGACCTATTTAACGGAGATGAAGAGCTTCAGCCACAGCTGCTTAGAAACTGCACACAGAGCACCAGACTCCACTGCACAATGAGGGTAGAACCGAACTTGAACTTTGCAGGAGTCTCAGCCTGTGCCCAGGGGAAGGTGTGGGGACAGAAATGTCCCTGCAGACACACGGGCAGGTGGCTTTCCAGACTGAACTGAGCTGAGCCAGGCAGGAGACAGCTCCATGCACCTGGGGAGGCCCACCTGGACCACTCTGTGCCCTTCCTGTGCCAGAGAGGAGCAGCCACAAGTACAGACACAACCTTGGATAAGCTGGCTGTGTACAGAAGAGGATGTCGGGGACCACAGGCTGCAGGGACTGCCCTGGGAAGCTAACAGAACCAAAATGGTAACAAAAAGGTAGTCCCTTTGCAATAACTGTGCTCCGGTTGGTCACCTCCTTAAAGATGCTTACAGCTTTTCCAGGGACGGTGGTGAGTGACTGCTGTCTGGAGATGGCTCTGGACACTGCTGGCTCCTTCACCAGGCAAGGATACACACACACTCACACGCTCTCACACACTTAAAACATTCTGACAGCATGCACATACTCACGTTTTCACACACATTCTCACACATACACACACGCACACTCTCACACAGTCACATACACTCTCACTGTCACACACACTCTCTCTCTCACATGTACACACTCATTCACACATGCTTCCATTCACATTCATTCCCAATCACACACTCACATGCTCACACACATACATTCACAAACACACACACAGAGACTTTCTAGCTCTTTGCTGGTCCTCAGGATGTCGCCTTGGGCTGAGAAGTCCTCTTAGTGACGCAGATTTGATGTTAGCAATAAAGAAAGGGTTGGGGTGGGGCAGGAATGGCCTTTAGACTCTGTCTAGTCCTTCCCACCTGGCACCTGTCAGGCTCTGCCCCAACCAGCACACTGACTGGATCATTTGTACCTACAGAACTTCACCTGAGCCTACATCCTTAGGCTGTGGCTCACATGGCCCCTGGGATAAAGCCCCTGTGGGTTCCGACTGCTGGGTCTCATGGCTGCTGGACTGTGCAGCCCCTCTGGGATCATCTGACCCACTGCATGCCTCTCCTCCCCAACTCCACTCATCCCCCAGCTCAGCTTTCTCCCCAAACCACAGCTGCTCACTCTGCAAGCTTGTTCTTCTCAGGTAGATGGAGCTACCCTATTAGGAGCTGGTCTCCAGGACTCGAAGGTTGGTGAGGGCTGAGGAGGTGGGAACGGAGGCCACCCTGGGGCTGTGTGGCAAGAGTGACGTCACTTTCTGAGACAGGAAGACAAGTTGAGGAGCAGATGGGAGCAAGTCCCAGTTTTGGTTTTTTGTTTGTTTGTTTGTTTGTTTGTTGATTTTTCGAGACACGGTTTCTCTGTGTAGCTTTGTGCCTTTCCTGGAACTCGCTTTGGAGACCAGGCTGGCCTCGAACTCACAGAGATCCGCCTGCCTCTGCCTCCGAGTGCTGGGATTAAAAGTGTGCGCCACCACGGCCCGGTCAAGTCCCAGTTTTGAGTATGCTGCATTTGTCAGGCCTGTGGGGATGTCCTAGAGGCCTCAGGGTTAGGGCTGGGGTGGACACCTCATCCTGTGTTCAGCACCTGCCTCAGGTGTCCACAGCCACGGGAGGCCTCAGTGCCCTGCCTCAGGTGTCCACAGCCACGGGAGGTCTCAGTGCTGCTGTGAGCCCCTGCTTTCTTGCCCAGCACCGCACATGTCCACCAGACATCACCACGTGCTGGTTGAAGCTTATGCTTGTTGTACCCAGAGTCCCCCAAAGGCCACCAAGAGACCAAATCCAATGCAAAAGCAGAGAGTCTTTGTATTGTTACGAGTTAACTCGGGACTCTCCGTCTGTCTGTCGCAGCAGCAGAGCAGGAGAGACCCTGAGTAGCAATGGAGCAGGGTTTTTATGGCAAGGACAAGTCCCAGCCTTTGTCCTTGAGCTGCCATGGAGGCTGGCTGGCCTAGCACGTACTGACTGTGTGGGCTGACTCAGTGGCCCAGGCTCTGTCCTTGACCCATGCACATAGCTCTAAGTTGGTGAGGGGTCCCAGACAATAAACAATTGACTGAACCCTGAGCGGTCAGAGTACGTGCAGAAAGGGAGCTACTGCAAGGACTATGTCTTTTGTTCATGGCCCTCCCAGAAACTGCTTGTTCAAGTCTCAGGAAACTGAAATTGAGGCCTGATCTCTGAGAGAAGACTGACAGCCTGTTATGGCGTCTGCCTGGTCTTTTCAGTACTGTCAGCCATCCCTCCCCGACCGCCATCGGCAGAAAGGCACAAGAACGGACCCCACTTCTGCCGCAGAGTCTCTGGTCCCAATCTTCTGAGTCTGCTCTGCTGTCTGCCTCTGGTGCTGGGGCCTGAACTCTCCTCAGAACCCCGCCACACTGCTGTCTGCCTGCCCATGGCATTAATAACTCTTCTAGTAAACTTACCCCCAACAATCTGCCCCAGTGTCCTTCTTGAACCCCCATCTGAGACCTCTCACTGAGGAGTGTAGCAAATCTTTCTCTGTCCCGCCAACCAGCTCCCAAATAATGACATAGAGACTTCTTATTAATTGTGAAAGCTCAGTGGATAGCTTAGGCTTATTCCACTAGCTCTTATAACTTAAATTAACCCATTTATATTAATCTACATTCTGCCCCGTGGCATTACCTCTCTTCCATCTCGTACCTCCTGTTTCCTCTCCATGTCTGGCTGGTAACTCCGCCTTCCTTCTTCCCAGAGATCTCTCTGATCGGAAGTCCTGCCTACACCTCCTGCCTAGCTATTGGCCATTCAGTTTTTTTGTTTGTTTGTTTTTTTGGGTTTTTTTTTTTTTTTTTTTTTTTTTTGGTTTTTTCGAGACAGGGTTTCTCTGCGTAGCTTTGCACCTTTCCTGGAGCTCACTTGGTAGCCCAGGCTGGCCTCGAACTCACAGAGATCCGCCTGCCTCTGCCTCCCGGGTGTTGGGATTAAAGGCGTGCGCCACCAACACCCCCGGCTCAGTTTTTTATTACACAGATCACAGCAACACATCCTCACACAGTGTACAAATACCCCACAACAGAGGAGACACTTTCTGTCACCCCAGACAGGGAGGAAGGGCACCAGCCATCCAAAGAAACAATCCCATCAAGTCCAGATTGGAGAAGCAATTGGTTCCTGGGATCCTTTACCAGGAGCATGGGTGACTCAGAAGCTGAGAAGCCCACCTCAAGGGGCGGTGAGGGGGTTCTCAGGAAAGCTGTCTCTCTGGGACCTCCTAGCACAGCTTGCAAACAATGCCACCACAGAGAGTCTCCTCTCCCAGCTTGGATAACTGGGGGTGGGGGGCTGGCTCCTGGTGCTGTGAGTTTCTGGTGAGTCTCATGAGCCTTGTGAACCTCCCTGCTACAGGAGAGAATGCTTGAATCCAGGAAACAGCCACACAGCACCCACCCTGAGATGCATCGGACTGATACTTCCTGCCTCATGCATCTACTAATCCCACTGGCAACTGGGAAGCCCTGGACATGGAATCTGGATTTCTCCATCTCCTTTGTTGCTGTGTTCCCACACCTGGAGCAGACACGAAACACTGCAGGGCTTCAGGAAGCGTCTCCTTAATGAAACATGAAAACACTTATGGGATTGTTTTTCTAGGGAGAATTTTGAATCCTCTCCAAGGGACATGTACCTTAAACTGATCAGGAACCACAGATCAGCTGACCCCAGCATTTGGATTCCAAGGGCAAGGAGCATGTCCTCCTTCCTGTGACTCCAGTGCTGGGGAGTGAGGGAAGAGACAGAAGGATGCTGGGCTTGCTGACTGACAACCTAGCTCGAGGCTCAGTGAGAGACCCTGTCTCAAGGGACAAGGAGGTGAGTGATAGATCAGGAGGATACCCAACAACCTCTTCTGCCTTCCACACACATGTACAGGCATGCATATCCTCACATGCATGGCACATACACCACACACACACACACACACACACACACACACACACACACACACAGCATATACACTCACATCAAAAAAAAACCTTTTTTTAACTTTATGATAGATGTTTCCTGAGGAACCACAGCCAAAGTTGGCCTCTGGCCTCACACACACCCATAAACACATACCGAAGCAGGGAGTAGATTCACCAGACCTGTGCGCCTAACACTGTGCATATAGCTGGGGTAGAGCCTGGATTTCTAATGAGTGGATTAGCGGGTGTGACTGGCAGCCATGGAAGCTGGGTGGCATGGGTCTCCATTCCTTGGGTGAGTCTGTTTAACTGGCTGGCTCAAAGCTTGACTTAAATAAACACAGCCATGGGTGTTTGGAAAAGTGGCTTGGCATGACAAATGGGACTACAGAGAGGCTCATCTCTGCTTGGGTGGCATCCGAGCCAGACCATGGTTATCAGCCAACATTTCCAAACCAAGTAGATTGATCTCCTCCAATCAGATAAACAGAGCGAGGTCTGCAGAAGTCTGCAAGCAGGAAACCACTGCAAACTGGAGCT
The DNA here is from genome assembly GCA_902168325.1 of Peromyscus nudipes. Lineage (NCBI taxonomy): Eukaryota > Metazoa > Chordata > Mammalia > Rodentia > Cricetidae > Peromyscus > Peromyscus nudipes. The sequence goes on from CABHPH010153341.1 coordinate 15,051, forward strand.
TGCCTCTGCTTCCTCCATGCTGAGCCCTCCAACCTGAGTTAGTTATTGAATGGGATGATGGGAGGTTTGGGTGTACCTGGGTGACTGTCCACTGATGGCTTCCTGAGATCACTAACAAAGTCAGCTCAGAAAACATGCAGAGAAGCCACCACCTCCCCATCTCCCATGGCTCTTTGGCAGATGCTTTCTGTGCAAGTTTTATCCTGAGGTTCCAACGGTTCCTTCTGGGTGGCTCCAGATGCCTGGGGGGTGGGCAGATAAAGGCTCCCAGTGGACTCCCCCACTGTTTTAATTTTCTCTTGCAGGTGAGAGCCTTGAAGAAGAGGCATGAAAACAGAAAGGAATCTAGTTTCTGGTTCTGACTATTGGTTGGTACTGCTGTTCCGATGGCTTTACTTCTCCTGGTCCTGTTAGAACAGTGTTTCTCAACTTGTGGGTTCTGACCCCTTTAGGGTTGACTGGCCTTTTCACAGGGGTCACATAAGACCACCGGAAAACACAGATATTTACATTATGATTCTTAACAGTAGCAAAATTACAGTTATGAAGTAGCAACGAAATTAATTTTATGGTTGGGGGTTAGTACAACATGAGGAATTGTATTAAAGGGTCATAGCATTAGGATGGTTGAGAACCACTGGGGTAGAAAGTGGGGTCTATCAGAACCCTTTGATGATCCCCAAAGGAACCATGTGTCATCAGACGCATCCCTCTTCCAGTTGAGTTGACCCCCATCTGCTTTTCTGTGTCAGAAAACTGCAGTAGAAAAGGCCTCTTCCCGGGGAGGGACCAAAGACAGCCTCATGAGTGTCCATGCAGAAGCAGCCACTTGGACACACATTCTCACTGCCCACCACAGTGGTCCTGCCATGGCAGCAAGGGGCAGAAGCCAAACACTACCACCAGCAGTGTGGGCTTGCTGACCTTTTACCTCTCAGTTGTTTGTTTTTTAAACAAACCAAGTGGTGGCAGCCTCCTTAATGGCATTCACTCAGGTGACGTCAGATCATTGACTACAAAATAGAAGAGTTCTCGATAGAATGAACCAAAGCTAGCGAATTTATCAAGGAGGTAAGAGAGACATGAACGCTTCACGTGGCTGTTTACAGAGAGAGGTACTTACAAAGGGAAAAGTGATTCACTCAAAATGTAGCTGGGGCTTCTCAGGACAAGGTCCCCCCAAGTGTCCTTTGTTTGTTTTGTTTTTCAAGATAGGGTTTCTCTGTGTAGCCCTAGCTGTCCTGGAACTCTCTCTGTAGACCAGGCTAATCTCAAACTCAGAGATCTGCCTGCCTCTGCCTCCTGAGTAATTAAAGGTGTGTGCTACCCTCAGGAAAGCTAACCTTGCCTGGGCAGTGTGAGAGAGCTGACTTGGCAGGCTGACCAATTCAGCTACCACCCAGGCCCAGATCCAGGGCTTTGAGTTGGCCCACCCCAACATCTACCCCATCTATGAGCTGCTGGGAAGCATGAAGGGGCCAGTCCTGCAGAACCACAGCTGCAGATCTCTATGACTCAGGACAGCAGCAGGATATCAGAGAGCAGTCTGGGTGAGGGTCCAGGGTTGATGGGAAGCAGAATCCAAAGACCTCAAACCAGACCAATGACCCATTGCAATGAACATTGGCAAGTAAAAATTTGGGGATTTTGTTTTTATTTCTTGCAGGAGGAGAGTTAACAAGGGTGGAGGGCAGACAAGGAAAGACTGGGAAGTGAGTGGGATTGGGGTGCATGACACGAAATTTCCAAAGAATCAATTTTAAAAATTACGTTAAAAAAAAAGGTATGTGCCACCATGCCTGGCACCCTAGGTGTCTTCACAGTGGCTAAATATAGGATTGTGTGTGAAATTACAGTGCTCAAGGGGCACAATTTGCAGCAAGGCTTAAAGGTTAAGCAAAGTTTTTTAACTAAGTACAAAAATACAAGCTAGTTTCCTTTTCTTAAATTAATTTTTATTTTATGTATGTGGGTGTTTTGTCTGCATGTATGTCTGTGCACCATGTGTGTGCATTGCCTACAGAGGCCAGAAGAAAACCATAGATCCCCTGAAACTCAAGTAACAGATGGTTGTAAGCTGATGTGTGTGTGTGTGTGTGTGTGTGTGTGTGTGTTGGAAATTGAACCTGGGTCCTCTGGAAGATCAGCCAGAGCTCTTAATCTGAGCCACCCCAACACACACACACACACACACACACACCTTTTGTGAGACAAGGTCTTATGTAGTCCAGGCTGGCCTTGAACTCATGACATAGCTGAAGATGACCTGAAGCTGCCTCAGTCTCCTGAGTGCTGGAATTACAGGTGTGCACACCACACACAGTTTATCCGATGCAACCTAGGACTTCACGCATGTTAGGCTAGTACTCTACCAACCGAGCTACATTCAGCTCTGTATTTTTCTTATGTTAAGAACTTTTTGTAGGAAGTTTGTTATTCGAGTTCAGGGAAGCTGTCAATACTCTAGCCCTAAGCAAGCACAGCTAGCTGGCCACCTTGAATGGGCTTCTGAAAGACGTCTTTAGGAAAATATGCAGTATCTCTCCGTGTAGTTTTTGGCTTTCTCAGCTGTATGGAAGTTTCTTCACTCTGGGCCAACAGAAAATGCCAAATAGATCCCAGGGTGAGGGCCTTTCCCTTTCCACACCCCCTCATCTTATCCATCTCTCTACCCTCTGCAGCCCCTGAGGCAGCCAGCAGCTGCCCATGCACAGACCCGGAACTGAAGCCCAGAGTCTCACTCATCACCAGGACGCTCTGACTCCCATCCTCCCAGCAGCTGCTACCTCTGAGGACAGTGACCTGAGAGCTTTGCCCTCCAAAAGTCTCCAGGGATTGGGGAACACAGATTAGAATCTTCTCTTAGGAGCATCCCACTGCCAGAGGGAAACCCTTCCGATGGACTACAAGCAGAAAACAGCCCTGACAGCATTTGGGGATTTCATTCCACGAAAATCAAAAAGTATACTGAGATAACAAAACTGTTTTCAAATCACCACCAGTAATTGTGCAAGGAATATTTTACACTACAATTATTTAATTCTTTTGTGTGTGGAAGAACGCATGCCACAGCACTGGTGCGCAGGTCATGGGGCAACTTGCCAGAGTGTGTTTTCCCCTTCTACTGTGGGTCCTCAGGATCGAACTCAGGTCATCCACCAGGCTTGGTGGTAAGCACCTTTACCCACTGGACCATCTTGGTGACCCCATGCAATATATTTTGAATACATAAATATATAAACATCACCAGATATTAAGCAGCACAATGAATATGAAAACTGTAAGCAATAAATGGAAAGTGTTTAATATGAATTAAGCTATATAAAAGTAATAAAATGTTACACGAAGAACAAATTCAAAACTGAGCAGAAATAAATTCTTTTTGAAAGTTTCTACATTTTAATTACTGAGCAAACCAATTAGCTTGTGTGGAACAGATAATAGCACATCAGACCCCCAACTTACACAACCAAGTCTCCAGCAGTTAAAAAATGTTCAGCTCCATCTGGTAGAATCGAGGACCATGGTTCAGCATAAACCCTCTGTCATGTCATTGTGTGACTCCTTAAAACCCGGCTTCACTCTCCTGCGGTGGCCCGCTTGGAGTTGTCCCTGACCTTGTTACCAGATTTCATCTGAATCCATTGAGGAATAGGACGATTCTGTTTCTTGGCCAGGAATCACTCGACTGTAAAAATCTTGTGAGAAAACTTGGCAAGAAGTCAAGTCAAGACTATGGTGCACAATGGTGAGGAACAGAAACAAAACTTTAAATTAGAAAAAATTTTAATAATTTTTTTATGGAAAGAGGGGGGAAAAACAATGGCTGAGAGGTGCCTTGAGGATCAAGGATTTAAGGGTTTGGGGAAGGGAGCTGTTTGAAACAGGATCTCTTGTAGCCCAGGCTGGCCTTGAATTCATTATTTAGTCAAGGATAACCCTAAACTGTTTTTTGGTCTTTTGTTTTATTTTTTAAGTAGCAAGATGCTGCAGGATATCTTTCTGTATGATGTGAATATATGTTGTTCCCATTGGTTAATAAATAAGCTGCTTTGGCCTATGGCAAGGCAGCTTAGAGGCAGGTGGGAAATCCAAGTAGAGATACAGGAAAGAGACAGGCGGGAAGAGGAGACACCAGCCCACCACCCAAGGAGCAACAGGATGCCAGCAGACAGGTAACACCATGGCTACATGACAACATATAGATTAATAGAAGTGGGTTAATTTAAGATGAGCTAGCAAGAAGTCTGAGCCATAGGCCACACAGTTTGTAATTAATATAAGCTTCTGTGTGTTTACTTGGGACCAAGTGGCTGCAGGACCGGGTGGGACACAGGAAAACTTCCAACTACAGCAAGCTGTTTTATTTAAAGAAAAAGTATAGGACACACTGTAAGGGAGGGGTGGGCTACTTGGGCTAGACCTTGAACTTCTGATTCTCCTGCCTCCACATCCTGATCTCTGAGATCACAGGTGTGCACGGCATCAGGTTTGTGCAGTGCTGGGGATGGAAGCCAGGGCATCCCGCAAACTCAGTGATCACTTTATATACATGTCCCCAGTCCCACAATAATATTTGATTCTCAGATAAAACTGTGCATTAATGGAGAGGTAAATGTGAGCAAAGTAAACAACATATACATAAATATACACATACATGCATATATGTATACATACATAAAGCTGATGAGACCCAATGTTTTACGTGTCAACTAAAAGAAGCTCATTGATTTTAAAAATGTGCGCTGATTATGTTATAGATGAATCCCAAGTATCTTCTAGTGCAAATTTTTTCAACTGTTAAAAAACTATGGGCCTGCCGGGCAGTGGCGGCACATGCCTTTAATCCCCGTACTTGGGAGGCAGAGGCAGGTGGATCTCTATGAGTTCGAGGCCAGTCTGGGCTAGAGTGAGTTCCAGGAAAGGTGCAAAGCTATCCAGAGAAACCCTGTCTCAACACACACACACACACACACACACACACACGCACACACACACACAAAACCCACAACTATGGGCCACAGCCAGGTGGTGGTGGCTCATGCCTTTAGTCCCAGCACTCAGGAAACAGAGGTGATCAGATCTCTGTGAGTTCCAGCCTAGCTTGATCTACATATCAAGTCCCAGGGCAGCCAAAGCTACATAGTGAAACCCTGTCTCAATCAAAACAAAACAACGGTGGGCCATCAAGAGGGCTCAGCAGACAAAAGGAGCTTGCCTCTAAGCCTGATAACCTGAGTTCGATCCCTGGGCCCAATGTGGTAGAGGGGAGAACTGACTCCTAGTCCAGTGGTTGAGAGCACATACTGCTCTTGCTGGGGTGTGGTGTGGTAGTGCACAGAAGTCAGAGACAGCTGGATCCCTGAGGCCAGCCTGGTCAATGTAGTGAGCTTCAGGACAGCCAGGGCTTCATGGAGAGACCCTGTCTCAAAAGAGAAAACAAACTAACAAACCAAATACTCTCCAAGAGAATCCAAGCTGGGTTCCCAGCGCCCACATCAGGCAGCCCTCGCATTTTGTGACTCCGCTACCGGTTTCTCACCAAGACACCTCTGTCTCAAACTGCTTCCGTGAGTGCCCGCTTACAGAGAACTTTTACCAGACTCATGACTGAAGCACAAGCTTTGTTTCAGCGCCTATCATTCTCCCCTTAGGATAATGACGGTGAGAAAGGTGTTTTCCAAACAAGACAGCCTTTGTTCAGTTTGAATCTTTAATGCAACCTGAAACACTCCTGGGGTACCTCAAGATGGAAATGACTCAGCTCTCAGACTTTGGAAGATGCTAAAATAACAGTACTATATTTTTTTAAAGTTAAAAACACACACACACACACACACAACAGTATTTTGGTGCTTAAAAATAGCCTAGTATACCAGAATACCAAAAAGAGGAAATTTCACTGCAATCATTAGCCCAGTTGCTAGGAGACCTGTGCACAAGCCTGGAGCTAGAGCACAGGTAAGGAAGGGGAATTCACTTCAGCAGCCTCGGGTGACAGAGGGCGGCAGGCAATGTCATGACAATGTCCTTAAGAGGTCTGAACTCCATCCTACGCTGGGTGTCCAGACACTAATCTCTAGGGATGGTTATCCACACCACTCTATGACCTAAAGCTGTGTGCATTCTGCAACCTCACATGGACAGACTCCTTGTCAGTGGGAAGACAGGTCTATCATGCCAGCTACTCAGGAAGTTGAGGCAGGAGGATTGAACAAACACTGAAAGTCAGCCTGGGCAATAAAGTGAAGCTGTCTTAAAAGAAATAAACAAAAACAGTGCTAGAGATGTAGAATCCTTGTCTGGAATGATTAGGGTCTGGTTCCATCCCTTCCACCTGAGCATGTGTGCTCTTGCATGCATGCACGCGCACGCGCACATACACATTCTCTCTCTCTCTCTCTCTCTCTCTCTCTCTCTCTCTCTCTCTCTCT